>RJWJ010024086.1:0-25189 GCA_004363605.1 Indri indri
GGAAGGAGAAGGGAGACTGCTTGTGAGCTGTTTGCAGTACTTCAAAAAGACTAACCCAGAGCAGTCATATTTACCAGATATTAGACACACAGTCTAATTAAACTAAAACATCAGGTTTCTTTGCTCAGGGCTAGAATTATATCAACTCAGTATAGAAACACCAGTTACCCCATGCTGACTGGAAGCTCTGATTGGCAGCTACCCTTGTCTTTGATTAATAAAACATGAGAAAATGAATTAATTATTACTTGATAAATGTGTTTTGTTTGATAGACAAGAAGTGTTTCAAAGCCTGGGATTTGTAAAGGGAGAATAATAAAATGTTTGGATTGGGTGAAAAGTTTGGAAATCAGTGAGACGGACAATAAGTGTCTAGTTGAGAAGTTGAAGTTAGATAGAGAGGGCAGAGAATGCTTCATGGATGACAGAGAAGGAGGGACTCACCTAATTAGGGTTTTGAAAGAGGTGTAGGATTTATCCATGCAGTGGTTCTCCAACTGTGGTTTGGACCAACAGCAATAGCCCCATCTGGCAACTCGTTAGAAATACAAACTCTTGGATTTTGCCTACCGAGTCAGAAACTCTGGGGATGGGACCAGCCATCTGTGTTCTAACAAGCCCTCCAGGGGATGCTGGTGCATGCTGCATTGTGAGAACCACGCATCTATACAGTTGTTTCTGAAAGTCTGAGATGCTCATGAAACTACATGATTCTGAGAGGCACCTGCTCCGGCTAAAACAAAATGGAATCATTATGGGGAAAGTTATTTCCTTTTCCAATCTCTCATGCTTTCCAATAACATCATGGAAAAAGACTCAGTTTGATCTTAGTAGGTCTTTAGCAAGAAACGGTCAAGTCTCTTTTTCTCTTGGACAAAGAGAACAGGCTTCATTCAGTTTCTGAGCCTTGGCAGGTAACAGAATTTAACTTGAGTGTGATAATTTGGTTCTCTTTCCCTCACATTTATTTTTACAGTTACCTTTTGTTTTTGGCAAGTGCTATAGTTTTCCATTTACAGGAGGGGTAGAAAGTATTCTTTATGAAAGCTTTATTTGTATAAAGATGTGATTCAGTTTAAAGAAAAAAGGTAAATAATAGTAGCAGAGGTATGTAGAAATGGAAAATAAGGGCATTGTGTGAATAATTGAAATTTGTGAAATATATTTAAAACAAACATGTATGTCTGTGTGTGTGTGCATGTGTGTATGTATGTTTGGTGTTGATGTGTGAATGGGTGTATTTGCATTTGTCCTTTCTTATTTTTGGGGGGAGAATAGGCCACAGATATATGCCCCACTGCAGCACGTGCCAGTGCAAGGAAAAATGTATCCAAATAGCAAAAGGTATTCCAGGCTATAACTTCTGACCCACTTGTGGGAGCAATACCCAGTACAATGAAGTCCTACACAGCAAAGGGACCCACATGGTATTTTGGAGTTAGTCGTGCCAGGATTTTGTGATACTTCATCTTCTTAAATACAGGGCTGCTGAGATGTAATGAGAGCTGGAACGCGGGCTTTGTAATCTCTTGAGGCAAATAAGAAAACAGTTCTGGAATAGGTAACAATGAACAGCATGTTTTCCCCATACCATGTTCATAGAGATGCTTTTCATCACTTTATTTTGAGTCAGAAAGTGCCAAAATTAATTGGTTATGTACACATGTAGATGTATCTCAGCATGCTAGAAGCAGGGTTATTCAGGGGGGAATTAAAATTATACTGTATTCCTTTTACTCCAAATATTTTAAGTACAGGTAAAGTCTGATTAAAAAGAATATGGAAGACATCCTCCAAGGCAACGCCTCTCTAACTTTTTTGACCTGAACACATAAAACACATTTCCAGCTCAGCACAGACAGACAGACACACACACACACACACACACACACACACACACACACACACACACACAGAGACACTCAGCACACACAGACACACACACACACATTATAGCACCTAAACAAAGGTTTCATGAAATAATTATCATCCCAATAGCAAGAGACATACTCTGAGAGTTTTGCTCTATTCTAGCTCATTAAAAATGATTTCCCATTTCGCTAGTGGCCTCATTAGCAGTTTGGAAGGCACTACTCTGACTCCCAGTTTTCAGAGGTTTACCTGCAAGCTTGTTAAAATTGAGATTCCTGGGTCTTGGGCATCCTCCCTTCTCACTCTCCCTCCCTGGCAAGGCTGATTCTGTAGGTTTGGGTTACAGCTTGGATTTGCAAGTTTTATCATAATAAGTGACCTAGAGGATTCTGATGCAGGTAGAACTTGGACTATACTTTGAGAAACACTACCTTAAAGGGAAACAATAATAGACTCCTAAAAGGTTAGTACATGAAAAACTTTATGAATCTTGTGCTCTGAATTTGGAAGTACCTCTATCGCCTACGGGATATAGTTCACCTGTAGAATGACTTTCAAGGCCCTTCATTGCCTAGTGTCTGCTGAGCTTTTCAGGTATATCCCCAGCTCCAATCTTGCTGTCCCCCTCACTCCTGTTCCATATAAGCAAATCACATCAGACCAGTCATCATTTACACAGCACATGCTTTGATGTGGACTTCCATTCCTTGCAGTATGGTAGAACAGGTACCTTGACTGATTCTCCTTTTGCAAACAACTAAAAATGCTGGATAACATATAAAAACCATTTAAAAATATGTTTATGAGCCATCGAGTTATTAAGAAATTCTCAGAGGCCAAAAACTAAGTAAGAAAGGTAAGCAGAGCCCCAAAGTTGGCTTTTGCCTCACAGACACTTGTTGAACTGGGTGATATTTTTAGCTTTGTTTTTTTCACGGCCTCAGTCATAGGGGACAGAAGATGAAGCCCAGAACCTACCCAGGGTAAGGATCTATTAGGACCCCTTCCGTAAATTTATGACCTCAAATGGCCAAGTGTAAAGATGATTTAGTGCAAGGGTGATTTAGAAATAAACCTGTCATCTGAAGGATAAAAACAATCACCTACCTTGAACATCGGGACTGGGTGGAGAGGCCAAAAAAAATCTTTCTTGAGAATTTATAACCACAAGGCAACTCTTATGAGGGTCTATAACATGAATTCATACAACCAAAATGACACAAGACTGGTAGGGGTTCACAAGGTGCCTAGCAGAGCCAAATGCATATCCTCTTAGAAAAAGAAATTGTCTTCATCCAGATCTCAAGGAATACTTTATGAAAAAGTTTTAAAAATTTCCACTCATACTCAAAAATTATAAGGAAGAAAGGTAACATGAGAATCAAGCCATCAGAAACAACAGGCAGCAGAATCAGACCCAGGAAGACTTCAGATAGCATAATTGTCAGTCACAGAATATTACAAAAGTATTTGAATATGTTTAAAGAAATAAGAAATAAAATTATGAATAAAGAATTTTATTGTAAAACGACAAAGTAGATTTTAGACAAAGAGCTTCTAGAAATGAAAAATCATGAATTCAACAGTTAATTAGACACAGTTGAGAAGAGAATTAGTAACCTAGGGGAGAGTTCTGAAAAAATATCCAGACTGCAGCACAGAGATACAAAGAGATAGAAAATATGAAAGAGAGGTTAAGAGATCTGGAAGATAGAATGAAATAATCCAATACATGTATAATTGGTGTTCCAGAAGAAGAGGAGATAAAGAATGATGTGGAGACAATATTCAAACAGGAAGTGGTTGAGAATTTTTCAGTATTGGTGAAAGATACCTGTCCACACATTCAGGAAGCCCAGTGACTCTTAAGCAAAATAAATAAAAAGAAATCCACACCTACATATATCACAAACGAAACTGCAGAACACCAAGACAAAGAGAAGATCTTATAGTGACCAGAGGGAAAGACAGATTACCTTTAAAGAATGATAATTATCGTGACAATAGTTGTCTTTTCAACAGCAGTAATAGAAACCACTAAAATATTTTAAATATGCTAAGAGAAAATAACTGTGAACCTAGAATTGTACATATAGTGAAGGTATTATCCAAAACAAGGAAGAAATAAAGACATTTTCAGGTGAAATGAAAGAATTCATCCCCAGCAGACTTCCGCCAAGTGAAATTCCAAAGAATACACTGTCGGCAGAAGGAGGATCTGAAATACAAGAAGAACGAAAATCAAAAGTGTTATTGTGGACACAAAGCAAACAAGCATCACCTCTAAGAGACAATGACGATGTCTTGAAAGGTTAACAAAATCAAGACAGAATTAAAATAGATGATAACAATCGTTCAAAATTTTAGGGAGGAAGTGACTAAAGTTAAGGAGTTATAGTTCTTTTGGGGGGATCATTAAGAGACTGATCAGTTTTGGATTTTGATATGTATTCACGTTATTCATGCTAACATTTCTAAGGTAGTATGTGTGTGGGGTGCTGGAAGAAATCTTTTCTCATCCATTGCTAGGTTCATGGTTGAGGCCCCTACAATAAAAGACAGATGAACAAGAAAAAAAGCATACAAATTTATTTAATATAAGTTTTTTGTGTCATAGGGGCCCTCAGAAATGAAGACCAAGAAACAGGTAAACTTGTGAAATTTTATGCTTAGGTTTGATGAAGAGTGGACAGTTGTGAAATATGACTGGAGGACAAAAGGGTATGACCTAATGGTAATAAACTGGGGGAACTTAGCACAGATCATCTCTGTGTCCCTGTGTGTTCGAACAGAAATAGAACGGTTGCCATCTCTTCCCTGTACAGTCTGCTACGCTAATGCTAGTGGACTCTTGTGTGCCTGGTCTGTACTTCTGGTCAGTGGGGATGGTCTGCCCATGTGGGGAGAATATTTTACCCCTGGCATTGTTTAGAATTGCCAGTACAACAAAAGCATAGTGGGTTTTATTATTGTGTTTACATTCTTCACTCCCCTAACTCCTGCCACTGTTCCTAGATTCTCAATGAGAGCTTCTCCCTCCCCACGCAGTGACCCCTGTCACAGTTTGCAGATGTCTGTCTGGCTCTTTGCTTCTTTTGCTCAATCTTCTTCAAGTCATTTCCTTAATCGACTACATTACCTTAGAGCAGTGGTTCTAAAAGTATGGTCCACAGACCCCTGGGGCTCCCCAAGATCTGACACAAGGTCCTCAAGGCCAAAACTATTTTCATGTTAATGCTAAGAACACCACTTCACTGTGTTGACTTTTTCACTAATGGTGCAAAAGCAGTGGTTGCTAAAGCTGCTGGCACCTTAGCAGCAATCAAGGCAGTGGGACCAGACTTCACTAGTAGTCATTACATTCTTCTTTGCCACACACATGTGGTGAAACAAAGCAAAATAAAAACCCAGTTTCACTGAAGAATGTCCTTGATCAAGCAGTGCGAATTTATTTAATCTCAACTTTTATGCACACGTCTTTTTAGTATTTTGTGTAATGAAATGGGACATACACATAAAGCATCTGTGCTGCCTGCTGAAGGAGGATGGTGGTCTCTGGAAAGGCACTACTGCACAAGTGTTGCATTATGAGCTGAACTAGCTGCTTTTTTCATAACGTACCATCTTTGTTCATGAGAATGAGCAACATACAGCTATCAGGAAATTTATGCTTCAAAGGAAAACCGTGCATTGTTTGTTGCACACCCTTAGCTGATTCTGATTCCGTGGGAGCTAATTTACAACTCTGTTAAGTTGTAGATAGCGGATAGCAATACAAAATAATTATTATCTATAAATATGTAAACGAATTCAGCCTGGTGGAGGGACATCCCTTCCTCATCCTTTGAAAAAGCCAGCTTTGTGTCCATTTGCACTTTCATTTCAACATGTTTTTATTTCTTATAAATTTGCACTTCTTTGGCTTCTTTGAACTAGTTAAAATATCTGCCTGGTTTCCTCATTATGCATTAAAAACACTTTAACATGTGTTTATCTTGTGTGATGGTTTTACTTTTTTTAAAAATTATTATTAAGTATCTTTTAACAAAGGCTATAGTTACTCTAGCCTTGAGTATTTGGCAGAGAATTTCCTAAAACTAATTAAAATAAGAATGTCAAGGAAAACAACTGACAGCGTTTGTTACCAAAGATCATATTCAAGCTTTCAAGTGAAAACTAGAATATCTGCTGCCCTGAGCTTGACAGCTTCCCAATATTTAAAGAGTTATCTCATGAGATTGGTGGTGATATTAGCGAACGTGATATTAGATAATGAAATGTGACAATGTTTGGAAGACCTCCATAACTCGGAGAACCAATATTTTCCAAATGACCAATGCATGATGTTACAAAATCATGCATAAGTAAAAAATCCATTTAAAGCGCATGATAGGCCAACAGATTTTAATGTAACAGGGTATAAAAGTTCACCGACATGGTTTCGGATTCCACATGCAACTAATCTTTAAGAAACTACCACTTGCTGAGTTTTGATGTATTGTCAAAGAAGCAAATTCACAATTATCTGAAAAGACTATTAAAATATCCCTCCCCTTTCCAACTATTATCTGTGTGAGATTGTATTTTCTTCATAAACTTCAATCAAAAGAATATATCACAACAAATTGAATGTGGGAACACATTTGAGGATCCAGCTGTCCTCTATTAAGCCAGACTTTAAAGAGATTTTCGTAAATGTAAAACAATACCACTATTCTCATTACACATAATTTTTGTTTGTGAAGGTAGCTATATTTCATAAAAATATTAATGTTCACATGTAATGAGTTTATTATTATTATTTTCAAAACAAATGAATAAATAGTTTCAAAAGTCAGTTTTAATTTCTTTTTTTTTTTGAGACAGGGTCTTGCTCTGTCACCTAAGTTGGAATGCAGTAGCATGATCACAGCTCACTATAACCTGGGCTCAAGCGATCCTCCTGCCTCAGCCTCCCCAGTAGCTGGGACTACAGGTACGTGCCACCACATCCGGCTAATTTTTAAATTTTGTGTAGAGACAGGGTCGTGCTTTGTTGTCCACGTTGGTCTTGAACTCCTGGCCTCACTCAATCCTCCCATTTCGGCCTCCCAAAGTGCTGGGATTACGGGCATGAGCCACCATACCCAGCCCTTAGTTTTAATTTCTAATTTGGTAACTATTGAAAGATAAAACCCACATAAACAAAACCTTTTTGGGAGTCCTCGATAATTTTCAAGTGTCAAAAAGAGTCCCGAGGCCAAAATGTTTGAGACCCACTACCTTAGAGAAAAAATTGTTAAATTTCAGCTGGTCAAATGGCCAGTTTATGTCAGAAGAAGATAGGGTATGGAAAGAGGTAGGACTGTGGATTAAGATGAAACTGAATTCTCTCCAGCATTGTGCAGAAGTCTTCTGGGCAGCTGGGGGACGCTGGCTTTGCCATTAGTATTAATATGTCTACTAATTCGAGGGCACCTATCGCGCGCTAAATACACTACATGGATTTCCTCATTTCTTCCTACACCAACCTTAAAAGGTATGCCCTTTTGTAATAATGATGATGATGATGATGGAAGTGAACCCAGGTTCAAAGAGGTCAGGTGACTTGCCCAAGGTGTAACAGCCGGGATACAAGCCCCATTTTGCCCTCCACAGCCAGTGGCTTTAACCAGGAGTCCATGTTACTTCCTGGTTCTGAGTGACCATGGCCAAGTCTCCCAATTTTCCTGGGTTTCAGTTTCCCAATCTGTAAAACAAATGGGGTTAGACAGAGCTTCCCCCGCTGTGGTTCAGGTCCTTGCCCCTATGCAGAATGTAGAGTATATCCCCTTGCCTTTAGAAGCCTCTAGTGCGGTGATCTCTAAAGTCTGGTCTGGCTGCCTGATACTATAATTTTCATAATCCATATTCTTAGTGCTATCACCCGAGTCCTGGGATCTGCGTGGCTTTGTGGTTGGAGAGTGAAGAAGCCTAAGCAGACAATGGAGAGGCCGCCAGTTCATTAGCGTGGAGAGGCAAGATAGCAATCCGGTAGTTAATTCATTTTGCCACTGAATCCTAGACGCCTGGAACTAGAAACCTAAGCATGAAGCTTCCGCCGCCAGAGGATCCCCCCACCCCCAATTCAGGAACTGCTTTCAGCCAACATTACCTCTGCTTTCTGAGCACAAGCCAGGCTATTGTGCTGGAAATAATCTGCGTTAGTCTTATTGGAGTGGCTTGCGTTGCCATAGTTACTATTTGGGTTCTGTGCACCTAAAATTTCAAGTATTTATCAGGCAAAAAAGAGTGCTGATTCTCCTCTTTTGGCCTTTGGAAAATCAGATTGGAGAGAAGGCAGATTCTATATCCAATTAAATGTCTGTTTTGAGTGGGTACTGTCGTACCCAGCATTGCAGAGTAATGGTTAACTCTCAAGCAGTGAAAAGCCGCTTGGCCGTGGACTTGAAAAATGGAGTTAGCAGCATCCTGCCGAGGACCCACAATCAGTGCCTCATGATGGATGGAAACGCGGGTTGTCGTTGCCGGTTGTGCAGTTTGGAAAATTGCACGAGGCAGCTGGTTATTTATGACGGAGCAACACAGAGCTGGTCAGTAGGTTTCCCAGTTGCCACCGCTGTGTGTTGATGGCACCTTATCCCCCAGTCCCCCAAGTGCTGAAGGCTGGGGCAGAACTTTCCAGGGAGATGGGAAGGGGAGGTGGGCATGACCAGTGTGGGGGTAACGGCACAGCAGCAGCGGCAAAGGGAGCAATGTGGTCACTCGGTGCTGGGAGTGCATGACACGCGAAGACCCTGCTTCTGTAGCCATCGTGTCTATTTGCACTGCCTGTTTGCCTGTTCGGTTCACAGGCTCTGAGTCGGCCCACGGCAGTGTCCAGAAATAATCCCTTTCGCCTGGTCGCCATGAGCCAGACTGGTCTTTACGTGGCTGTCTCCTAGGAGCCCAAAGCTATGCCACATGGCTGGAAGCTGTGTTTACAAGCTTTTCATCCGTCTTCCTTAACTTGTGGTTGCTATGGTTTCCTTTGCCTGCTGGGTCTGGCCCTTTAAGGGGGACAAGCTGTCCACTCAACAAAAAGCCAGAGGCACTGTCTCCACCGGCATCGGTCTTTTGGCCACGGGCCTC
The DNA here is from genome assembly GCA_004363605.1 of Indri indri. NCBI lineage: Eukaryota > Metazoa > Chordata > Mammalia > Primates > Indriidae > Indri > Indri indri. The sequence goes on from RJWJ010024086.1 coordinate 8,983, forward strand.
AACTATATCTCATCACCCGCCCATTCTGAGCCCCAGACTTCTCTGGTCAGGCTGACCTTGACCTTTGCCCCACCATGAGTCCAGTGCAGGGTCCACCACCTTACTGCCTGTCCTGGTACCCTCTGCACTGGCCGCCATCGGGGTGCTCATTTAGCTTCCTGTTGGCCTGACTTCTTAGAAGCTCGATTTTGCTTTGCAGAGCCCTGTCCCCTCTGTTGTCATAACTACCTGCTTATACACAGGCCTCATTTACACCTGGAGGGGGCCAGCCCATCCTGTCACCCTGTCATGGATGTCTGTTGCTGCTGGCCCAACATCCATTCCCCTCTTTTCAGGTAATAGCACTTTTTTTTTCCAGGCTCCACCACATTCTCAGCTTATAGGTTTCCAGTGGGGCTCAACCTACCTCCTTAGTCCAGGGCCCAGCCAATCAGAATGTTATTATCTCCCAGCTTCAGTGATTGGTCCAGGGACAGACACGTGATCCAAGCCAAGTCAATGAGAATTAATCCTGGAATTTTTGCTAGAAGAAAGAAGTTTTTGCTCTGTGGTTGTTTTGGGGGGTTAGATGTAATCCCGATGTGATAGGGGTGTGGGGTGGGAGGTGGTGCGATTATTTAAAGAGAATGAAACAACACACAGAACAGAGCTAAGAGAGCCTGTGACTTGACATTATTTGCATGCCTCAACTGTAGTCCAGATATCCCAGTCAGAATAAATGCCCTTTTGATGCAAATATCCGTTGGAGTTAGGTTTTCTGTCATTTGCAACTGAGTCTGATACATCCCCATTCATGAGGACACCCAGGCTCGGAGAAGTGAGATAACCTACCCAGGATACTGGCTGCTGGGATTTGACCCCATTACTCTTGGCTCCAATGACTGTCTCTTCTACTATGCTGACTTTAAATAGTAATCTTACATTTGTGACACCTTTCACAACACTCAAATCACTTTCACATGGCTTACCCCACCACACCAATCCCACTGCTCTCACTGCGTACTCCCAGCACAGAGCTGTGATTATTATAAACACAGTATTATCACCCCCATTTTCCAGATGAGGGCATTGAGAATTGGTTGCACGCACACTTAGCCAGCGAATGGCAAAGTGGACTGCGTATTTCAAGTCTGATTTCATATTCATTCCATTTCCCTGCATTACCTCCTGGTTATGCCATGAAGAGTGATTGCCTCAGCTGGTGGCCTCTTGTCCCTTGCTCTGCCCCAGGAGAGCCTTGACCACTGCACGCCTTGGAGATAGTTGCCTTTGGAGGAGCCCGACATGATGGAAAGGGGTGGAGCCTGGAGGTCAAACAGACCCAGCTTTAGACCTTGTTTCCACCGCTTATTGGCTCTGTAACTGGCTTAGTCCATTCAGACTGCTGTAAGAAGATGCCACAAACTGGGTGGTTTATAAACAACAGAAATTTATTTCTTACAGCTCTGGAGCCTGGGAAGTGCAAGATCAAGGTGCGGTGTCTGGTGAGGGCTGCTTTCTGGTTTATAGATGACCAATTTTGATTGGTCGATTGATTCATTCAATATGTCTTTATAATCCAGTGGAGAAAATCTAATTTTCTTAGCAATAGACTCTTCCCTTACTTAGCAACCCCTCCTCCTCGCAACATGTTTCAGGAGTCCTTACTGTAGGTAAGTGAACACTTGGACCAGCTGCTTGGAGTGGGGATGAAGACAGCATTAGGTCTGAAGAACAATAGACAGATGGTTCTGCTCTATTAACCAACCACCAGGTTGGTTACTTGGCTGAGTGGGTTGGCGCTCTGAGGCTGAGAACTGAATAGTTTTGAGACAGGGGAGCATATTTAGAGGCTGAGATAGAGGGACAGGAAGAGAAGGAGGAAAAAGGAAGTAGCTGGCAGGGGAGAGGACTTTGGGGGAAAAGAATAGAAATATTTAAAGGAACTTGTATGAAGTTCCAAATTATGGAAATGCCAAATTATGCACAATGTAAGCTTTTTTCTTGTCTCCCCAAGAATTCTTCAGTAAAATAGACATTCCTTGTTAATGTGTTGTAGAGTTTGATCTCTTTTGAGTATGCATTGAAATACTTAGTGGGCCTGGGATGAGCACAAAGTTGCCACATTGGGTCACATATTTTTGATGCACCTACTATGTACCAGGCACTATGCCAGGCACTGAGGTTACAAAGATAACTAAGAGATAACTCTGCTTCCAAGGAGTGTAAAGTCTTTTGGAAGAGCAGGTATGGAAACAGATTCAAGTGGAAGACATTTAATCTGGGAGGCTGAACATCAGAGTTATTTTAAAAGGATATTAAAAGTGATCACTTGTGTAAAGACAGACACATGGACCAATGGAATAGAAGTTAGAGCCCAGAAATAAGCCTCACATATATCATCAAATGATTTTTAACAAGGGTGCCAAGACCATTCAATGGGAAAAGGACAGTCTTTTCGACAAATGGTTTTAGGAAAAATGGCTATGCAAAGGATGAAGTTGTACCCTTATTTGATACCATATACAGAAATTAACCCAAAATGGGCCATATCTGGTGGCTCATGCCTGTAATCCCAGCACTTTGGGAGGCCAAGGCAGGATAATCACTTGATGCCAGGAGTTTGAGACCAGCCTGGGCAACATAGTGAGACCTATTTCTACAAAAAATAATAAAAAATAATTAGCCAAGCTTAATGGCGCATGTTTGTAGTCCTAGCTACGTGGGAGGCTGAGGCAGGAGGATTGCTTGAGCCCAGGAATTTGAGGCTGCAGTGAGCTATGATCGTGCCACTGCACTCCAGCCTGGGGGATAGAGTGGGACCCCATCTCAAAAAAAAAAAAAAAAAACAAACCTCAAAATGGATGAAAAACTTAAATGTAAGACCTCAAATTATAAAACTCTTAGGAAAAAACAGGGGAAAGTCTTTATGAAAATAGATTTGGCAATGATTTCTCAGATATGATACCAAAAGCTCAGGCAACGAAAGGAAAGAAATAGATAAATTGAACTACATAAAAATTAAAAATTTTTGTGTATCAAAGGACACAATCAAAAGTGAAAAGGCAAACCATGGAATACGAGAAAATATTTGCAAATGATATATCTGATGAGAGATTAATATCCAGAATATATTAATGTAAAAAGCTCTTACAACTCAACAATAACAAAAAACAGACAGCTGGATCAAAAAATGGGCAAAGGACTTGAATAGACATTTCTCGAAAGAAGATGTGTAAATGGCCAATAAGCACATGAAAAGATGCCCGACATCACTAATCACTACAGAAATGAAAATCAAAACCACAATGAGACATCACTTCACACCCATTAGGATGGCTACTATAAAAACAAACAAACAAACAAACAAACAAACAAACAAATAAACCAAAACCACAACAGAAAATAACAAATGTTCGTGAGGATGTGGAGAAATTGGAACCCTTACATATTGTTAGTGGGAACATAAAATGGTGCCGCCATTGTGGAAAATATTATGGCGGTTCCTCAAAAAATTAAACGTAAAATTACCATGTGATCCAGTAATTCCTCTTCTGGGTATATACACAAAAGGATTAAAAGCAGGGACTCTAACAAATATTTATACACCAATATTCACAGCAGCTTTACTCATAATAGCCAAAAGGTGGAAGCAACCCAAGTGTCTATCGATGGAGGAATGGATAAATAAAAATGTGGTGTATACATGTGACAGAATATTATTCATCCTTAAAAAAGAAGGAAAGTCTGACACATGCTGTGACATAGATGAACTTTGAAGACATTATGCTAAGTGAAATAAGTCAGTCACAAAAGGACACTTACGTGAGGTACCTAGAGTAGTCAAAATCATAGAGACAGAAAATAGAATAGCGAGCTGGGGGGAGGGGAGAAGGGAAAGTTAAGGGGTACAGAGTTTTGGTTTGGGATGATGACGAAGTTCCTGGGACGGATGGTGGGTCTGGGTGCACAATGATGTCAATGCACTCAATGCCCCTGAGCTGTACACTTAAAAATGGTTAAGATGGTAAATCTTATGTGTATTTTACCACAATTTGTAAAAAATTAAAAAATTTAAAAAAGTGATTACTCACTTAAAAATCACATCACTGTAATGACTGACAACATTTTGTGCTGTGAAGGGATGGTGTGATCCGCTTGGCTGTGAATGACTGATGGGACCAGGATGGCAGAGTAAATAAAAAAAATGATAATAAAAAAAATGAACGACTTGTCGTTAAGGCCTTGGCTGCCCATTAAGGCAGATTGTAGTGGACAATGTCTGTGACATTGACACAGGGTGGTGCCAACTGAAATTGTGACAGGTTTTGGACATTTATCTGTTTTGGCAGGTCATGTGACTTTAGTTTGATCATTGTGGTCTTTGTCATTAAGATATCCAAACTCTAGAACTACTATAATTCCAGAATGGAGCATGTCTCAGATCTTCCCTGCAAATGATCTTCGGTTGTGATGACAACGTGAGAAGAGCCATAAAAGCTAGAGATGGGTGTAGGGACCCATCTGTTCATTTATTCAGGACGGAGGTGGAAACTACTGCTTCTTTGCCACTCTGTGCTTTTCTCTTAGGGTGTCATGCTTTGGCTGTAGGTTCTTTTGCCTTGTTAGCCAGGCTGATGGCATCTTATGTTCAGTGGGGAAACCAGTTGTCCCAAATTTGTTTCCCTGGGGAACGGACTCCAAATTGGAGATTTGAGTGCAGGTTTATGGGACAGCTCTCAGCCAAAACACCTGTGATAGAATGAGGGCAGCAGGATTGGGAGGGGCCTCAGCCAATCCCACGGGAAGTTCTGAAACTGGGAAGGTCCAAAGGGAGATAAAGGGGGAGAATCTTCCACCCTGCAGCCCTTCCTGTAGGCTGTGGGGAGGAGGCATAACCTGAGGTGAGATGGCGCTCCTTGGCGCAGGGCAATGCTTGAGGACAGTTGCATCTGTGAGCCCTCAATAGCCAACACTTTGGGCATTTGGGGGAATGAGTGCCTTAGTCTGAAAGCACAGGCAACGGAAGGGAAAACAAAACAAAAGATCCCTGCAGGGGGTCCAGGCAGCATAGCACAATCACATGCTACAGCAGTCTTCTGCTTTTGTCCTCAGCAATTATTGGTACAAGAAGTAGGGCATTTCCTAGAAAGGTAGCAAAAGATGATACCAGCAGCACGAACAAAATAGGAGTTTTTTTTTTTTTCAAATATCTTGCTTAAATAATATTGTAACAGCAAAAATGGAAAAATATTTTATTAGACTCCTGCCTCCCTCTGAACTACTTGTTATCACTTGCAGTGTTACTATCTGGTCAATATTCTTATGTACATTCCAATTTTACATAGTTATGATTATAAGTATTATATATGTGTGTGTATATATAATATTTGTATTTTATATATATAAATGCCAATTTTTTGCTGATCACCATGAGTTTTTTTCATGAGTTAAATTTCATAGAGAGACATGTATACATCTTAAACATACAGTAAGATCAGTTTTGATAACTGTATGTACCTGAGTAACTACCACCCCAGTCATGGTAATATTTCCATCACTCCAAATAGTTCCCTTGTGACCTCTTTTGGCCAATTCCTACTCTCATAGGCAACCACTGTTCTGATTTCTATCATCAGGGCTTAGTTTTGTCTGGTTTTGAATTTTACATTAAAGGAAGCATACAGGATTGACTCTTTTGACATACACATATTTAAGGATTGATTTTTTCGTTGTTATTTTTTTCTAATTGTCTAATATATACACTTTTACTATCAATATTAAGGAATACATAATAATATTATGCAACATTAAAAACAGTTGTCCTTAGACCTGATTCCTATAGGTAACCACTGAATCTTGGTATATTTTCTTACAGTGGTTCTCAAAGTCTAGTTCCCAGACTAGTAACCTCAGTAGAACCCAGAAAAGCAAATTTTCACCCCCACCCCAGATCTACTGAGTCAGATGGGTATGGATCAGCAGTATGTTTTCAGAAGACTTCCAGGTATTTCTGATACATCAGTATTTGAGAACCATTTCCTTATAATGTTCTTCCTTCCTTCCTCCTTTCCTCTTGCCCTTCCTTCCCTGTTCACATTTTTACCTTCTACTTTTTGTCTTTCTTTCTTTTTTTTAGAGACAGGATCTCACTCTGTTGCCCAAATTGGAGTGCAGTGGTGTGATTATAGCTCACTGTAGCCTCGAACTCCTGGGCTCCAGTGACCCTCCTGCCTCAGCCTCCTAGTAGCTGGGACTACAGCTTTGTGCCACCACGCCCGGCTAATACTTCTATTTTTTTGTAGAGATAGGGACTTGCTATGTTGCTCAGGCTGGTCTTGAACTCCTGGCCTCAAGTAATCCTCCCACCTTGGCCTCCCAAAGTGCTGGTATTACGGGTATGAGCCACTGTGCCTGGCCTATATTCTACTTTTTTTGTAACAATTTTTCAGAAGCATTGCCAGGTCATGAGAGGTAATGAGTTGATTTATTTCAGACTAGGAAAAATTGGTGTGGTATTTAAGTGTGGAAATGAGGCTAAATATGGTCTGTTTTGGTTTTTGCCTTCTCTTGGGATAACTATTTTCCAACATAGCCACGTTTGTGCATGGCTTCCTTTACTCCTTTTCATCGCCATGTAGCATGATACTGCTGGAAACGCATTTGGGTGGAATGGTTCAATTGTTTTGGGGAAGATTTACAAACAGACTTTGTCTCATCTAGGGTGTGTGAGTAACAATTTTGTCCAGGCAAATGTCACAGAGGGCTTGCGCCTGTGGTTCCCAAATAAGAATTGTTCAATATTCTTATGTACATTCCAAGGAGTCTAGGTGGACAGGCATGATGTGCCAATGGCAGAGGAGACATCTTGTAGGAAAGAGAACTACGTGGCTTTGTTGGAGACACTGCCTGGGTCCTTGGTTCTGGTTGAACAATAACCCTTCCTCTTGCCTTGTAACACAGCAGCACTGGGGAGCGTTGCATCTGTTTGTGGACACCAGACTGGCAGGCCTGACTTTGGCCCACCTTGGAAAATGCCTACTGATTCTTCTTGCCTTGAGATGGGATTCGTTAGGCGGAAAGAGGAGGGTAAGGGACTTCATCCACAATCATCTCCAGAATACATCCCTCCACATAAAGGCTTTCTTTCATCTTACAAGGAATGACCTTTCAAGATATGACCCGTGAGGACTCAGATTGGGGAAGTGACTTGCCCAAGGTCACACACTTGGTGTGTGATGGCAATGCTGAACTTCCCATCCAATTCACCTAACTCCAAATCGTGCCCTCTTTCCATTCTGTGGTGCTGCCTCCTGGAGTGTGCGTGCTTCTGTTCTTATCCCCGGTGGACAGGGAAGCAGGCAAAGGGACAGTGTCAGACTGTTTCAGGGAGCAAAAGGCACCTGTGTGGGAACTTTTGGAGGAAAGGAAAGAAAGAAAACATGAAATGTAGTGTGATGTAGTGTAAAAACGAGTGGGTTCTGGAGCCAGGAGGACCTGATTTAGATGCAGAGCTGAGGCTCTTAAGGGTTGTATGACTGTATCAGTTATTAACTGCTATGTAACAAACGACCCCCAAACTGAGCAGTTTAAAAAAACACACATTCACTATCTCAGAGTTTCTGTGGGTTAGGAATCCAGGTTTGGCTTATCTGGACACCTCTGCTTTAGGGTGACTTATAAGACTGCAATCCATGTGTTGGCTGGTGTGCTATGCTGGGGTCTCATATAAAGACTTAACTATCTTAGTCTCCCCAGGCTGCTATAACAAAATACCACAGACTGGGTGGCTTAAACAATGGACATATATTTTGTCACAGCTTTAGAGGCCCTCAGTCTGAATTTAGAGACCAGGGTGCCAGTGCGCTTGAGTTCCTGTGAGGGTGCCTTCCTGGCTTATAGACAATTGCCTTCTTGATGTGTCCTCACATGGCAACGAGAGAGGAAGAGAAAGAGAGAGACTGAGCTCTCTGGTCTCTTTTTTTTTCTTTGTGAGACAGGGTCTTGCTCTGTCACCCAGGCTACAGTGCAGTGGCATCATCATAGCTCACAGCAACCTCAAACTCCTGGGCTCAAGCGATCCTCCTGCCTCAGCCTCCCAAGTAGCTAGGACCACATGTGCATCCACCACACCTGGCTAATTTTTCTATTTTTTGTAGAGACGGGGTCTTGCTCTTGCTCAGGCTGGTCTTGGACTCCTGAGCTCAAGTGGTCCTCTAGCCTCAGCCTCCCAAAGTCCTAGGACAGGCATGACCACACCCAGCCTCTGGTCTCTTCTTATAAGTACCCCCACCCTTATGACCTCATCTAACACTCATTACCTCCCAAAGGCCCCATCTCCAAATATCATCACATTGGGGGTCAGGGCTTCAACATGTGAATTTTGAGGGGTCACAGTTCAGTCCACAGCAGATCTACTTCTAAGCTGACACATGCGGTTGCTGGCAGGATTCATTTCTTTGCGTCCTGTTGGTCAGAGTCACCCTGAGTTCCTTCCTCACGGGTCTCTCCAGCGTGGTGGATGACTTCACTTCTCTGAATCCCCCTCCCCCCTTACAATATGTAAAATGCAGTCAGTCATAGCTTTCTTAGAGTTGTTGTGAGGATTCACTGGGATAATGTAGAAAATGACTGCACAGAAGACGGCACACCGTTGGGGCTTCTTAAATGGCAACTGCTATTCCTACTGTTACAATTTTTAGTGCACCCGACACGCAGGAGCTGCCTATTGTGCAGACAGCATATGGGGATATGCCCCGTCACCTGCTGTAACACAAAGGCTTCCCCAGCTAAAGGACAATTTCTAAACTCTGGAGAAAGAGTTTCTTTTTTTTTCCCTGAAGCATCTCATACCACATGAGTGGCAGGCCTCAGAGATGTGCCCTAGAAAATACAGTAGTCACACTTGTCCCTCCGTGATAAGAGCACAACTGAGCCTCTCAGAGTAGGCCCAAGAGTTTCCTTCACAGCCCTGAGAACGACCCTTGACAGGGTCCGTTCCATGGGGCATGACGTTAACTGTCTAGGAAGTTCAACGTGAGCCACTTTTGTGAAGTCGCTCTCATCTCTTAACCATTGTCTCTGCTTTTTGTCTCATATTTATTAATATCTCAAAGTGCCTGTGTGCTCTTTTTCCATCCAATCCCAGGCACAATTAACAAGGTGCTTTCCAGAGGCCTTGGGAGCTATACCTTTCTCAATCACCATTTGGGGCTATTACGGGGGGAAGTATAACTTTGCCTATTGCCATGGGATAACGCAGATGTCCTAAATCCTTGCTGGATAGAAGTAAGACCAGACTGAATGTCTGTTCTGAATTATCTCTCTGCTTCAACAGAGCCCAGGAGGGACTCTAACTTGCAAAAAATATGTTATTCAGCCTGATGCTGATTTTATTTCCTAAAAGAGATTGGGTCCAAATAACACTGTAATTGAATTCAGCCTCTTGACCTGACACTGACTGGGTCCTCCCTCCCTGTGCCGTCCAACATTAGACAAAGGAGGAGGAGGAGGAATAGACAAATCAAGTGATTCGCATGGATTTATAGGCCGAGCCACTTCCACATTCCATAAAGCCCAAATGGCTGTATAGGAAACAGCTGCAGCATTTACTGGGGCCTGGTGAGGCCTCATTACCATCCCACGTCCTCACAGGGGGTGCTGGGCTCCAAATGGAGTGCAGTGGAGGGAGTAACAGACTCTGCTGCCCTGGCACCTGGTGTTTCTGCCAAATGCCTAAGGTCAGTATGGCAGACAAACCCTGGTGGCAGGATGGAGGGAGGCCTCAGGGCTTCCAGTGAGAGTGGGGGGCAGAGACAAGAGATGTCCTTTGTTTGTTCATATTTTTGTTCACTCACTCAAGGAATATTTATTGAGCACCTACTATGTCAGGCACAGTGACAGACATGGCCCCTGTCTTCTTGGAGCATATATTCTAGTGTGGTTCTGCCTAACAATAACCAATAACAATAACCCTGTGGCTATTTAGATTTAAATTTAAACTCATCAAAATGAAGTCAAACAAAACGTTCAATTCTGCAGTCACACTTGCCACATTTCAAGTGCCCAATGGCCACACGTGACTAGCAGTGATTGCACTGGACAGTGCAGATACGGAAATTTGCACCGTTGCAGATAATCCCCTTAGACACATTGATGTGGAGAGTCCGGAAACAGTTATTAAGTGAACGAACAAGTATGCACATCTCATGTACATACGTGAGATAACTTGGGACGTGCTATGAACACAATGCAACGGGGCAACGGTCTGGGTGGGCCTCTCTGAGATCCGGGTATGATCTGAGTGACAGCAAGTGCTGGGAGCCTCCTAGAAACAGAAGAAGGCCAGTGCGACTCAAAGCAGGGAACGAGAGGGAGGGAAGGGTGAGATGGGGCCAGGAGTGAGGTGGCCCGACCCCACGAGGTCATGGGGAAGAGTGCGCATCCAGTTCTAAGTGGTGGGAGCTGTTGCGGATGGTCCCGAGGGAAGGGGAAGGCTGGGATCTAACTGACGTGCTGAAAGGTCACTCTGGCTCTGGCAGATCGTGGGTAGGAGGGAGGCAAGAGTGGAGGCAGCGGGACCAGGAGGGAGCTACTGACGCTGTCCAGGTGGGAGAAGCTGGGGCGTCCTGCAATCACAGAGAAAGGGTCAGCAGCTCACCCCAGAGGGAGGCGGGATTCCCGATGAGGCTCTGCAGGAGACGGTGCCTCATCTGACAATACTGGGGCAGTGACAGCGCCCAGCGTGTGACGTTCCTGATTCAAGGGGACAGACAGGTAGTGTTTGTGAAGTCCCCAGTCTCTGCTCAGTACGACGGTGCGTGGCATCATCTTGTCCAAGCCACCTTTCTCTCTCAAACTGTTTTCTAGCTCCTTGTCTTGCCTGCTCTAGCCTGATTTCCACACTGCCGCTGGAGTCACCTTTCCTCACAGGCACATCCGACGGGGTCAGTCCCCTGCAGGGGCTCCTGGCTGAACCCAGGCAAGACTTCGAACAGTTAACATGGCCTAGGAGCCTCTTCGCACTTGGCCACGTCTGTCCAGCGTCCCCTCTCCCACTCTCCACCCTGGGCTCCAGGCTCACACGGTTCCCTCCCTCTGCCACGGACTTGATGTCCCCAGCTCTTTGTCTTTCTAGGCTCAACTTAGAAATTCTGCCTTCAAGAAGCCGTCTCTGTCCCTCCACGTCTAGGCTGAGGCCCTTGCAGGACCCTGTGGAACCCGGACTTCCATCTCGCGTCGAATCATACTTGCTTGTTTGTTTACTTGCTTCCTCCGTTACACCAAGGTCTTCGTGACAGTAGGGACTCCGGCTGTCTGCGACACGATTGTGTGTAGCTCAATGCCTAGCCCGTGCTAAGTTCTCAAGTTATATTTTGTTCAATGAGCGAGTAAATGAATTCATAAAAACCTTCTATTCACATCCTTTGGTGTAGCTACTTTCTTTCCCTGTACCCTTCTATTTTTCCATTATTATAACTTTTTTGAAACATCTGTTCTCCAGGCTTCCTAATCTAAGTGTCTCAGCTCAGGCTGCTGTAACAAAATACCATAGACTGGGTGGCTTAAACACCAGCAATTTATTTACTCACAGTTCTGGAGGCTGGAAGTCTGAGATCAGGGGCCAGCACGGTCAGGTTCTGGTGAGGGTGCCCTCCCTGGCTCGCAGATGGCTGCGTTCTCACTGCGTGTGAGAGAGAGGGGGAGAGGGAGCGAGGGAAAGGGTGAGCTCTCCGGTATCTGTCATATAAGGACGCTAATCCCATCACCAGGGCCTCACCACCATGACCTCATCTAACCCTAATTACTTCTCACAGGCCCAATTCCAAATACCACACTGAAGGTACGGGCTCCAACATATGAATTTCAGAGGGGACAAAAGCATTCAGTCCATTGCATACCCCCATGCCTTAGAATTAAAAAGAAAACCTTAAAAAGGTGTAAGTTCATTTGCGGTGAACTTTCATAGGGTCAATATACAGCACTCTTTTCTTCCTGTTTCAGTTCTGAACCAGGGAGAAGTGGATAAAGGAAACAGACAGATGGGAATTTTGTATTTATTTAACAGACACTTACATGACATTTACTAGGTGCCAGCCAACAACTTGCCCAAGGTCACACAGCTAGTCAGTGGCAGAGCCAGGCTTTAAACCCATTTCCAGAATCTGTCCTTGCTATACTGCTTCTGGAAATGTAAGCTCTAAGCCAGCCTGGAGGACAGGGTTTCAGTGCACATCCAAAAGGCCAGCCACCTGTCCACGCCGGCGTTAGGCAGACTCTCCCAGGTAGCTGCAAACCACAGGTCTCCTGCACGGGGCGGCATGCAGGCTTCTGTGAGCAGGCCGATCTGAACAGAGAGGACTAATGGGGGAGCTCAGTGAGTGAGGGACGGGGAGAATGGTTGGCAGCGTTCGTCTTGCTGAGGTCTTGCTGGGTGGGATAAGTGTTCCCTCAAACCCGGCGGAGGCCATGGTCCGAATGCCGGCATCGTTGGAAGTGAGCAAAGTGCTGGCAGCAGAGTCAAGAGCTTGGGTGTTTTCAAGTCCTTCCTTCTGTTCTTCCAGAATTAGGATTCTAAGGCTCAGCTGTGAATTACCGTCACGGAAGCTGCCCAGTCCTTGGATGGACAAAGGGACAGCTGGGCTGAGTTGTGGGAATGCTTTTCTTGGAAAGCCAGAGGACTTCTGCAGTACAGCCCAGCAACTTAGCGACAGGTCCTGATGGCTAAGAGGCTGATTTCCCGCCTTTTCCTAAGGAGGTGGTACCGGTAAGCAGAGCACGTGCAAGGCCTGTGTTTCAGTGAAGTCTGGTGCCTGCGTGGGTGGGGGAACGAACACCTGATGCAGGGTCAGGTGTTCTGATTTCTTGCCCGGCTCTCCTGTTTATTAGCCATGGGATGCTGGGAGGTCATTCAGCCTCCCTATGCCTTCATTTCCTCGACTGTGAAATGGGAACAATATAACTTATCTCAACGAGCTGTGTGAGGATCAAGATAATAGATGACAAGGTGCTTTATAAACATCAAAGTTGGATGATGTCAAGCTGCAATTGTGATATTTTCCATGGTCTCTCTTGTGAATTCCACTTCCTTCTTTCCCATGTCATTTTCACAGTAGACACACATTGATTCCTCCTTCTGGAATTGCACCCTGATTTTCCTTTGGGAACCCTCCCCACCTCTCAGGGCCATGTGGATTGCTTGGGACTGACCCTATCCTATAGCTCTAGTGGCAAACTTGCTCTTCAGGCCTGGCCTAGCAGAACATTCGTGGCCATGGTGATTGGTTCGGGGATACCCATATGCCTAAGCCTGGGCCAGGTGACCATTCCTGAGACTTCTTTTGCTGCAACCCCTGGGAAAGACTTTGCTTTCTTTGCTGGGATTGCCAAGCTGGGAGAATGTAAGCTTGGAGCTGCAGGGGGCCACCTTGGCTATCTTATGGCAGAGCCTGCCACCAAACCAGGAAGGCAGAATGCAGAGCTGGAGAAAGACACACAGTGTCCCGTTGATGTTATTAGCGTCCCTGGATCCAGCCATGCTTTATTTATGTTGATTATGAGGGAAGTTGATTAACATTTCATATATATTTCCCTTTCTGTGAAGTGTTGTTCATGTCCTTTACTGGTTTCTCTACTGGGCTGTTGGCATTTTTCTCATGGATTTGAAGGACCATTTTTTTTTTAGTATTTATTTTTTACTGAGGTCAAATTCACATAACATAAAATTAACCATTTTAAAGTGCACAATTCAGTGGCATTTAGTCTATTCACCATGTTGTGCAACCATCATCTTTATCTAGTTCCAAAATATTTTATCATCGTCAAAGAGACCTCATACACCTTACTAAGCAGCCACTCCCTGTGCCCCACTCTCCCTAGTCCCTGGAGACCACTCGTCTGCGTTCTGTCTCTATGGGCGTATCTACGCTGGATATTGCATGTAAATGGACTCATACATGACTTTTTGTATCCTTCTTTTACTTAGCATAATGTTTTTTTTTTTTTTTTGAGACAGAGTCTCACTCTCTTGCCTGGGGCAAGTGCCGTGGCGTCAGCCTAGCTCACAGCAACCTCAAACTCCTGGGCTCAAGCGATCCCTACTGTCTCAGCCTCCCGAGTAGCTGGGACTACAGGCATGTGCCACCATGCCCGGCTAATTTTTTCTATATATATATTTTTTTAGCTGTCCAATTAATTTCTTTCTATTTTTTGGTAGAGACGGGGTCTCGCTCTTGCTCAGACTGGTCTCGGACTCCTGAGCTCAGAACGATCCACCTGCCTCGGCCTCCCAGAGTGCTAGGATTACAGGTGTGAGCCACCGCGCCCGGCCAGCATAATGTTTTTGAAGTTCTTCCATGCTGTAGTGTGTATTAGTATCAATACTTCATTCCTTTTTACGGCCAAATAATATTCCAGGCTGTGGATACACCCTGTTTTGTTTATCCACTCCTCCGCGGACATCTGGCCACTGTGGATAGTGGTCCTATGAACATTCATGTACAAGGTTTTGTTTGAATTGTATTTTAGAGAAATTAGTCCCTGGCCTACGATAAGTGTTCCAAATATTGTTTCTGATTTTGCCATATGTCTTTGACTTTGCTTTGTCAGGCAGAATTTTGAAGATATTGTTATGGAGTCGAATTTGTCAGCTTTTCTGGCTTATGGGTTTTGTGACACAGTGAGAAAGGCCATCCTTAAACTCGAGGTTATAAAATAATTCTCCCATCAAAGCCTCTGCTTATCCACTCATTTCTTTACCAGTAAAAGAGGGATTAAAAACAGCCCTACTTACCTCCCCAGGGTTATTGTGAGACCCAGTAAGACAAATGATATGAAAGAGCCTCACAAAGTATAAAGCAATACATACACGCAGCCATGCTATCATCATTGCTGTTAATTGTATCAAATTCTGGCACTTACAAAGCTGAGTTCTGTTGTTGCTTTCGCTTTGCAGAGCAGAGATTGAGGGACAGACTGAGCTGGCTAAGGATGCATTAGTTGGTAGCAACGTGGAGAATGTTGCAAAATGAGTCATCTTGGGGAGGGGGGCGGTGTTGTGTTTGACCAGAAGAGTAAGATTGCCTTAAATCAGTAACCGTTCTGGTCGTTCTCCCTTCAAGTGGAGCCTTTTTTTTCCTACCAGGAAAAGAAACCAGTTCAGTGGGTTTTGCATTGTTCAGTTGTTATTGTAATTTAAGCCTCACCAATGGTCATTTGTGACATGTTTTCCTTATATTTTTAACCCCAAATTCTTTTTTTTTTTAACGGAAAACTTCAGGTTGAAGACTGTATTGAAACAAATGTAATTATAAGGACTGAAAAAATATTTTAATACTTGACAGCAATCATTCCTATGACAATGCCTCTGGGAGAGAATCCTGTACTGGTTAAGTTCTCAGGCTCTGATATAGGTCAGACTTGAGCCTGAAGCACTTCATTTACTAGCTAGTCGTGTGGTCTTGGGCAAATCGCTTCACTGCCCTGTGCCTCTGTTTCCCCAGCTTTAAAACAAAATGATTATAGCACCTGACCATTGGGTTGTAGCAAGAAATTCGTGATACAATCTACATAGTGTGCTTGGCCCCTTGCCTGTATGGAGGGAGAACTTGATAAATATTAGCTATTAGTGTAATTCAGGAATATCTAAAAGAATTCAGGAATCGAGGCCCAGGGAGATGGAATATACCCTTCCGGGGGTATTCTGAACCTTGGCGGGGGGTGGCACAGGTCAAACCACATGGTAGAGCCCCCCCATGACACGTGCCACATTCTCCTGGGGAGAAATCTGTTTCGTGTTACTACCATGTGAAGGGGAAACTCCAGAATGGCAGCCGGTTCTCACGCAGCGAGGAAGCAGTGGCCACGCAGCGGGGGCTGTCACAGAAGGGCAGCTGGAGGGCTGGGTGGGCTGCAGGGGGATTAGGGGGGAAAGGTTGAGGCTGTGGTGCTGGGGGCTTGCCCAGGTCACACCGCCCCTTCTTGGGGATAGAAGATTTGGGATGACGCGTGTCCACTGTGTGTGGTGACGGATTTGCAGGAGGCGCAACGCTTTTACTCTTCTTCCCTTTTTCTTCTTTTCTCTCTTCCTGCTTCCAACCCAGGTGTTTGTGGAGCCTGAGCGCCAGTCCTAAGCCCAGCTTGGCTGGGCCCTAACAAAGAAATTACATCCGTGGGACTTCTGGTCTACACCAGACACTTTAAATCCACGGTCACACTGGGTCCTACACAG
>RJWJ010024087.1:0-25161 GCA_004363605.1 Indri indri
CCATGTGGTCTCATAGGAAGGTTCTTTCAGCTAGATGGATGGCATTGGACATGTGGTGTCACCATTCTGTGCCTCCGCTAGTGCTATTGAAAAACAGGAGCAAACCCTGCCCAACAGGGGTACCAAAACTTTTAACCATTTTAACTTTCCCTTAACGATGGATTTTCAGCTCCCATTCTCCAAGCTACAGCTCCAATTGCTCAGCATGACCCTTCACAATCTGGCCTCTGCTCTGCTTGCCTCTTGATGCTCTTTCCCTACCTGCCTTCACCCTCCAACTCTAACTCATACCTGCCAGAGGCTACTCATCTCCCAGCACTTTGCTCACGCTGAATAGCCATTCCTATTTTTCGGTTGCTGTATTGGTTTTTCTTTCTCAGGAGTTCCTCTTCATCCTTCATGACTCAGCTCAACTGTCACCTCTTCCGTAGAACATTTCCTGGGCTCTGCCCCTGTCCCCTATCCCTGCATCCAAACCCAAGTTGGTTCCATTAGAGACCTTTGCCATGCACGGCATTGTGTGTGTGCGCGCGCGCGTGTGTGTGTGTGTGTGTGTGTGTGTACGTCTTTCACTAGAACCTGAGCTCCTTTGGGCAATGACTGCCTTACTCATTTTTTCTCACAGTAGACTTCCAATATATAATTGTTGAACAAACGAATAAAAGTCATTCTCACACGTATAGTTCTCCAGTCTCCCCTCAATCCCACCTGTCCCCGGCCCTCCACCCATCCCAGCTGTGAGATATTTGCTTTCTTTGGTTATGGGCCATGTTTTTCAAAGTCCTCTTTCCCTTTCTTATTTATATCCCCTCAATTTTAGCAGCATGCTGTACACAGTAGGTGCTTAATAAAGATAGTAGTAGTAGCATGCCTTCTGTTTAATATGGCATGCTACATCACGGAAATAGTTCTGGGTGAATACTCTCTGGGAGAGTGCAGAAAGCTCACAATCGCCAAAGATTGCTGCAGTGTACAGCATGGGAAGGATAATTAAGAAGATGGGCTCTGGAATCCAGTGGCCAGATTCCTTTCCTCGAATTCCTTTCATTACCATGTGAAATTGAGCAAGTTAGTTGACCTTTCTAAAACTCAGTTTTCTGTAAAACAGGGATATTATTAACTTCCATAGCATTTCCATGAAGGTTAAATAAAAATACGGAGGTAAAACGCTTTACATTGTGCCTGGCACATAGAATACATTCAGCAAATGAAAGCTATTATTACTATTGTTAATGCTGTCACAAGGACAACTTTTGCCATAATAATGCTATAAAAATTTTTCACTAGTCTAGAATTTTATACATTTAGATCGGTGTAATCACCCCCATTTGTATCACGTAATTCTTAAGTCCATGAGACAGTTATTTTTTTAAAGAAAAAAAAAGGAAGAAAAAGTGCCACAATTTTTCAGAAAAAGAAGCAGAAATCAAGTGATTTGTCAAGGTTATCTACCTTGAGCCCTGAGACCAAGTACTGACATGTCTATTTCGCCAGGACACCACACTGTATGTGTTCTAAGAGTTTGAACTTTGAAGATGCGTCAGAGGAAGGTCCAAAGTGATTCTATCACTCCACCTCTGAATGGGGATTTGTAATTTAGTCCCCTGTTGATGAAATCCTTCATAACCACAGTTTAAAGAACAGGCAGTCTGTTATATAAACTGGTTCCCTTCAACCTCTAAGGGTTGAAGGGAAGTGGTTTTCTTTTTTTGGCAAGTGGTTTTCTAAGGCAAATATTAAAATATTCCGGTTTCAAGCTGTGTTGTATGTTTAAGTGAACTGATAAAAAGCGTACCACTTGGGGTCCTTTAAGCCAAGAGTAAATTGTTGGGTAAGGGTAAACGAAAAAATCTACATTTCCTAAATTGCAGAGTAGGGTTCAGACACAAAGGAGAGATGGAAGAATAAGGTGTACCCAGGCGTGGTAGATTGATGGCATTGATGACCCCAGTCCTTTATCTACCCTTGATTCTGGACTCAGCCATGTGATGTGCTTTAGCCGTTGGGACATTAGCAAACACCACGTAAGCAGAGGCATGAAAATCACTTACTCACTGAGGCTTGCTTCCACTCTTGCTCCTCTGCCCTTGCCATGAGCATGCCCAGACTAGAATGCTGGAGGATGAGACACATGAAGCAGAATGAATTGCCCAATTATCCCAACCTGAACAATCTCCGACCAGCCAGCATCTGGCTGACCCCCAAATACACAGAAAGACTCACACAGAGAGCTGCCAGGCCCATGTGCAGCTGACCACAAACAAATGAGCTAAGCCCGGCCAACACCAAAATAACCACCTAGCCAACCTACAAACTCTTAAGCTAAATGCAGGATTACTGTTTTAAACCATTGAGATTGGGGGTGATTTCTTGTGCAGCATTATTGTGGAAATACATAACTGATACAACAGAGGCCAAGTAGAACAGAAGAAGAGCCACATTAAGGTAGAAAATATATATTAATATTATCTTTCAAGAACTTTTGACTGGAGAACTCTAAGTAGAAGCTCCTTCTGCACAATTGCCCAGTAATTCCAGGGCTATAGAATACTTTACTGAAATGCCCTTATATTTAGGATCTCTTCCTGGAAGTTCTAAAGAACATAACACAATTACCGTTAAAAATTTTGCTCCTTGGGGATAAAGGGAAAGTACATTATAACATATTTACTCATGGGTTTCACAGTAGCATGATGAAATAGAGAGCTTGCTGTTTCTGTGGGGGATGCCAAGTGTCAGTATTTTTAATCCCCATCCCCTCCCCACTCTGCCTCATTATTGGGCAGATTAGTTTCTCTAGAGAGGATTCTTCCAATTTCTTGCTGAGCTATTTGCAGTTCTGGGAGATACTCAAGGGATACAAGTTGAGGGTCATGTGAGTCAATGTGTAAACTTTAACTTAATCCTCTTGTTTTTAGTGTAGTGTCTCAACACTGCCCTCCACTAGGCTTGTCCCTGAATCCAAAGCATCCCTGGTCCAGTTATCTGAAGACAATTCTCCCTGCACCTGCCAGGTAGAAAGGGTGGGTTGCTTGGCTGCACAAGGTAGGTGATTTATCATGTAGCCTAACTGCCGCATATGCGGGCTTTCAGTGCATGCCAATTTCCGGCCCTTTTCCCTTCTGATGTACCCAGAAATCTGGAATTTCCAGCTCCCCTGGGCCTTGCGAGAGTCACAGACTCAGCTTCACCTTATTGTATATCCCTTCCATTTAGGTTCGGCTTTCTCTTCTCTGTCGAGTCAGTTATCACTTGTGCATCTACTTTCTAACTTCCAAAATGTTGTTGACATTTCTCATCCGGTGTCATCTTCCAGACCATTCTCTTTGTTCTTGTAGTTTTATGACATTTTGTTCCCCTTTTGTCATTTTAGGAGTATTCAATAGGGATCAGAGGGGGAGAATAAAAAAGAAAACCTGTGTATTCAATCTGCTGTCTTTACCAAAAGGCTAATTTATTTATCCTTTTTTAGTATACATGGACTTACTCTAAGAATTCCTAGCATCTTTCTATAATCTTAATAGTCAGAAGGTCACCGTTGTGAATGCTCTGAGCACAGGAATTATTCTTGAAACCTAAATGGCAGAGGAAAGCTCTCTTACTTACTTCCTGGCTAGGACTTAAAGGTCAGGAAAACTCCAGTTTGGAAATAAGAGTGGAATTAAACTACACCAAAGTATTTTTACAGATAATCACATTCAATGCATTCCTTTTCTTTTCCTAGTAAGTTCTGGGACTTTTCTACTAATTCTTAAGGATAGAGAGTATTCCTAGGATGTTGTTAGGATTTTCTCAGACTCTTAATGATAGGATACTAATATTGGTGAGTGACAGTAACATTGTACCTTCAATTAAGAGATCTCAAAGTCTTCAAGTCTGTAGAGAAATGACCGGCCTCCCCCCAAGTCCCCATAACTGTGTTTGACAGCTGCCAACTCTCATTCATCCTGCTCCTGGGTAATTATATACTGCCTGCTTTTCAACCTGTGCTACTGTTTCCTGTGTGAATTAGATAATGACTTGACGTCTCTTTGCATATTTAAGTAGCAATCTTCACTTTGTAGAGGTTTAGGTTTTAATAAAACCTAAGACCAATGCATTGAAATTCATGAGCTCCGGATAGTCTCACGTGTTGCTGAAACAACCAGGCCAGTGACAATGCTATGCTCTGAGGTCTGATTATTGTATAAGTTTGAGGGGCTCTTTCTAACTCAAAGCAAAAGACCATGCCCACTCCATAGTCAGTGCCTCAAGCAACTCACACAGTACCAAGAACTCTATGAGGACTCAGTAAACTTTTGGTAACCAATGAATATTTTCCATGCAGCCTAAAGCAGAAACCCTTAAATGTAACTCTATGCTTTTGCCCCTGTTCTCCTTTCTTCCTAGAATGAATTTTCTCCTTATTTTCCTAGAAAAATTCTACGGCTATTTTAAGACCCAAGTTCAGTTCCATTTGCTAAGTCAAGTCCACTCTAATTTTCCTCACATTGCATTCCTACAACACTTCGTTCATTCGTTCGTTATTAAAGTTACTTGAGTTTATCGCTAAATAATCTGTTATTTTGTCTGTCTACTGTAAAGCATGAGCCAGGCAGCAGAGCATGAGAAAAGTTACAGAGAGATTTAAAAGTGTGGGCTTCAGGATCACACTAGACCTTGAATGAAGTTCAGGTCTGCTGTTTACTTGCTTACCTTGGAGGTAAGCCTCAATTACCTTATCTGGAAAATTGGGATAATAAGAGAAGCTATATCATAAGAAGATGTTGGGAATAACTGTTATAATGTCTTAAGTGATTAGCACATTGCTTGACATATCATAAGCTACCATCAGTAAATATCATCTAATGTTGTTATTAGTCTTAAAAAGCAGGGATTATATGTTATTCATTTGTATATCTACTATAACACAATGCCTGATACACAGAAAGCACTCAGTAAATTTTAAATTAGTAAATGAAGGGGTGAGTGGATCATACTGTAAGAGTCAGATTGTTTTTATAATCCCAATAAATAAATCCCTAGATGTCTTTTTTTAAACCATTGAACTATCTATGCGAATTATACATGTTATTCCAATAAGCTGAATATTTTACAAATGGTGACTTTATTTTGCACTCTAGATGCTCAGCCTACTTCTGTGGACTTGGTGGATTTAGAGTTGAGGCAAGTATAGTTTTCCTGGTAATTTTTGAAGCCATAGAGTGTAACACACAGAAGAAACATCAAACCACTTATGAAAATCTCAACCTCACATCACTCAATGTCTCTGAACTTCAAATATACCTCCGTGTCTAAAATGGAATAACTGCAAATCACACATGTCCCATGCTCTTCCTAGGGTCCGTGGATTAAACATATGATATATGCGAAAGTGTTTTGCAAACTTGTAAGAACTATGCAAAAACTCATGTCTGTGTGTTGGTTTGATTATTTATTTGTAGAAGCTTATTTCTTGGCACCACCTGAAAATTCCTATCCAACTTCACTAATATCCACATTCTTCGGATATATTTAACAGATTGATTCAAGGCCACCAACAAAATCTGTTGCTGTTTGGTGCATAATAGAGCTTTGTGATTTCCTATAGTAAAATCTGAGAGGGCAAATAAAATGTTTTCATTGATTGCAGTGTCAGTTTTAGATGCTGCAAGAGCTCCAAACAAGAGCCATCTTTTAACACTCTGCTGTGGATTTACTTTTTATGGTCTTCAGATCCAGTGGGTAAATACGGCTTCTGCATTAACACTAACCTGAAGAGACAAACCTCTCAGGAGGACCATCTCATCTTTACGCTTTGCCAACATGGGGGCCATAAATCCCATCAGCCTGCAGAGAGGAAGCATCCTAAAGATTACAGTGGCACAAAGGTGCTCTTTGAGTGAACCGAGCTAATAAAAATTAGAGTTCAAAGTCGCTGGGTAATCTAAGACATTTCTTACACCTGTGCTGAGCCAGTCAGGCCCGATCAGCCAAATAGGCATCAGGATGGTAAGCTTGCAGGAGAAAGTAAATACCTCTAAGATTCACCTTGTCTCCCTCCAGGGTGTCAGCATTGTGGGATGCAAACAGTATTTCAAACAAACGTGCCTTGGAAAGCACTACGGGTCTTTAAAAAAACTGCTCTAAGTCTCCAGGCTGAAATTGGTGGCATATTTATAGGTCATTCAATAAAATATTAGGTGCAGATTAAAAATCACTATGGCAGCCAATCTAAACTAAGAATAATTGGCATCAATGAATCAGGCAATAAGAAATCAGATGCTGGTTTAAAAAAAAAATAAGCTACGGCAAAAGCTGAGGCTCTCCCAGCCATAATATTTAGGACCGTGAGAACACTTTTTGCAATGGAGCAAGACAGGATGATTCCAAAAAGCAGTTAGTCAAAGCCCTCAATAGGTCTCTGGCTGTTGGGAGTAGCAGAGTGTAGCTGCAGCGGGACACACACTTAAGGCCCATGATAGACGGCCTTCATGTTCAGGCTAGAGAGTTTAGAGACTACCCATTAGGTCCTTAGGAGCCACGATCAGTTTTCACATGGATGATGTAATGCACACAAAACAACCGGATAAAATTAATGTGTCAGCACTCAATCTGGCAGGGGTACACTCTCCCTGCTTGGGACAAAGAAGAGAATATTCACGCCTCCTTTTTGGTCCCATCCCACACACTCAGATATCACCAAACAGAACATCTGTGGGTCTCAGAGGAAGGCCCACTCTGAAAGAGAGGGGATATAGATTCATTCTGAAAATATCCCTTCTTCCTCTTCTTGAGCCTCTAAATAAGATTAATAAGGGGATTTATGTAATTGCCTGGTGAATTCACAATCACATATGCACCTTTCCACAAGTTGTCAAACTTGTCTGAGTATCACATTAATGTGTGGCTTTAATATTGTCTCTGGCATAACTCTGACAGTGTTCACGCAGGCT
Source organism: Indri indri (assembly GCA_004363605.1). Taxonomy (NCBI): domain Eukaryota; kingdom Metazoa; phylum Chordata; class Mammalia; order Primates; family Indriidae; genus Indri; species Indri indri. The sequence continues at coordinate 6,936 of RJWJ010024087.1, forward strand.
AAAATATGAGCAGAACTTTTCATTCTTTATTTCTTCTTTCTGCAAATATTTACTGAGCACTGTTAGGTGCAGCAAAGATCATAAGATAAAAAGCACTGCTCTGCACTCAATTTTCTCACCTTCTAAGTGGGGAAAGAGAAAAGTAAACCAATTTTTATACATAGTGTGATGTTATTGGTGGGAGACATTAATCAATGAAACAATTTGTAGAATTAACCTGCCAATAATTAAATAAGCGCATGCCTTTGGACCCTGAAATCCCACTGTTTGGGATGTAGCCTAAAGACATACTTGCAGATATTCACCAGGGATTCTTCATTGCAATGTTTATGAAACCAGAAAGCCACAAACAAGCAAAGTGTTCATAATTAGGAGCCTCAGTAATTACAAATGATATAAATTATAAAACATCCAAAACATAGAATTATTAGAGAGCTGTTTAAAAAAATGAGGCAGGCCTATATATGTTAACAGAAATATATCCAACATATAGTAAATAAAAAGCAGGATAAAAGAGCTTGCCAAAAACATGATCTTTTAGTGCGTGATTTTTTAACCCACGTATACATATTTAGCTATATGTGCGTCGGAAAATGCAAAATTTCTGTTTTATGGAATGAAACACAAGAAACTGTTAACAATGATTATCTGAAGAGGGATGGAGATATGTATATAAAAACTCCAAATAAAATTAATTATTTAAAAAAACTGTGTGGCAAAGTATGCACAGCTCTATATTGGATACCATGGAAACACAAGGAAAGGTTCCTGAATTCTAATGAAAAAGAAAGAGGCAAAATCAGGAAAGCTACCCAAAAAAGGTAATAGTTGAAGAGAGAGCCCACATTAGACTTGGAGGAGCAGGCAGGAAGGCACAAAGATGCATCTAGAAGATCCATCTTTAGAGAGCTCCTGAACCTTCAGATCAAGTAGGTATATGTCACTCATAGCAAGGAGAAGGGCTTAATTCAAAACAATTTCTAAAGTCCATAAATCATGAAAATATATGCTTTCAGCCACAGGTCACCAATGTTATGCAGCTTTAAAAAATACTATGTATTTCTGTCTAAGGAAATACTGTCACACATGGATCTAGAGGCAAAATCTCCATGGTTGCCAAAACTGCCACCATAGCTTCCCACTTTAAGTACTTTCACTTCCACAAATAGGTTCCAAATGGAGATTTAATTCCCTCATTCTACTGAATGCTCGATTTTCCTCAAAACTGCACAACTTCCTTGAAATTTTCTCAGACACTTAATATTGAATTTAACCATACCCAAGTGCTTTGAACATGTCAAAGGCTGTTCATCACATTATACTATAGGGATAGAAAAGCTTTTAATTATAATATAAAAACAGCATATCTGCTTTTCAAATCTTTCAGTACTGGTTAAGGATTTTAAAAAGCATTTTGTTAAGGCCTGTTTTCTGAAATTCTTTCTTGAGATGATTTATTTCCCCAAAGACAAAAAGATTAGGTCCTAGAGGCAAATAAACAGAACTGGATTTTTTTTCTTTTCTTTTTTGACTGAATCCAAACTAATTTTCCAACCAGGTGAAAAATCTGGGTCAGAAGCTTCCATAAAAACTTTTTTGCAGTTGTGTTCAGTCACGAAGAGAATAGTGGGAGGTATTAAAATTAGGAGGCATGATTAGTTCTAAAGTCCAGTTTTGTCTGTGATACAGTATTTCCATTTCAATTTTAATACTTTGAGTTGCACAGATTGAATGGAGTTTGATAAAGTGGATAGCAAATATTTCAACTCATCACAAGCTAGTATCCTTGATGGAAAATGCTATAAACATTTTTATAAACTTATACTACAGATAAATGTGTTTGTTCCTCTATCAGATAATTATTTTCTGGTTTTCTCCTGCTAGTCTCTGATATCCATTGATATTCTATATTTACTGTTATGCTTTCAAACTCAATTTATTTCATGGACTTTATTATCATAGACTTAGGCATCCATCTTAAAGAGGGTGTTTTTGAACAGATGTATCTCATGGCAACTGATGGAAAAAAGGAGTCACAGATTTGTACCGTTATGATGTCTTCCTTTTAACAACTGCCAAACATCTTATAAAATATAATTGCCTTCATGGATGACCTCGGCTCTCTGAAAGAACAAGGCATTTTACCATATCATCCAACTAACCATATCAAAAATCGCTTTTATTGAGTTATTATCATTAATTATTAATCCATTCCTGATAGGGTTCTTTATGAAAATGAAACTGAATACACATGAAAGTATTTATATTAGATATTACAGAGCCTCTATGTGAAATCTTTTATTAATTAAACAAATGTTTATTGAATGCTTGCTATGCGCTAAGCACTGTTCTAGACACTGGAGATTTGGCAATGAGGAGGCACACTTCCTAAATTCATGGTCCTCACAGTCCAGGGGAGGGGAAACAGGCCAGGTAAGAGGCCATTCTGACAGTGTGAGGAGGACTTTGATGGGGAAGACACTTGTGCTCTGGAAGCTCGTGGACAGGGTGTCTCCTCAGGGCATACTGCCAGTGAATGCTTCCTGAAGGCTGGCATGTCCCTGCTGAAACTTGAAGGAGAAGTAGCATGAAGCAGCTAGCATGAAAGGAGAAAGAAGAATGAGAAAAGAGGGAAGAGAGTTCCAGTCAAAGAGAAGAGTCTATTCAAGGCCCAGAACTAGAAGAACACATGGCATGTAATTCAGCGTAGGCTGAGCTTAGAATCCAAGAAGGGGAGGGGAGGGACAGGTGAGGAGGGAAGGTAGGGTGGGTCAGGAGATGGAAATAGCATGAAAGACTTCTGAATCCTGTTGAAGGGCTTAGAGCTTAGGCCATATTCTGAGGGCAATGAGCGTCACTGCTGGACTCTAGGCAGCCTTGTGACACGATCAGATCTCCTATTTGACAAGAGAGGGAGGTTCTTCTAGAGGCAAGGAGGCTAGAAAGGAGTCCATCACAGAAATCTCGACCCGAAAAATAGTGGCTTGGACTACTGCAATGTCAGGGGGTGGAAAGAACCATGCATGTGTGTGTAGGTATGTGTGTCTAATATAATAGACATCATTTTTTTGTCCAAATCATCAGAGGGAAGATCAGGTCTATACAACTCTGTCATTGCAACCATGGATACCACACAAAGGCAGTTTCTTACAAACAAAAGCCTTTTTGGTGAGTTCTTTAAAAGTCCATTTGACTGATGCCTGCTGGTAAGTGGAATCCTTAGATTGCTTCAAAAGTGGAAATTAAACGTGCACATTGACTCTCAGGCTTCTCAGAAAATACTGGCTGGAGTTTGGGGTGCTACTTAGTTATATTGTGATAAATAGGAGATGGAAGGGAGCGGTTGACATAATGTGTTTCCTGTGACCATTTTTCCATAAACTATTCCCAAGATTTCAACCAATGGGAAGAGACTGACTTTGGAAGCAGATGAGAAACAAAAGTCATATAAAATGTGCTTGTCACTGATGCTGAGAAGGAAATTAAAGCATTAACCATGTATCTTAGACCTCCAAATGCAGCTGCTTTCAACAGTAGCAAGTCCTTACATATTATACTACTCGAAGATGCAACTGTAAAACATTAGCAAAGCAGCTCCTACGACTTGAAGTTGTGGGTACAACTACCACAAGATCTACTGATCATGCAAGGAGGCACTGAAACAGTCCAGTGCATGTAATAAATGTCAGTTAAAGCTTTGCATGGAGTTTAAGGACAAAATGTATGACAAGTCTCATTTTTCTAAATTCTATTCATGGTGTATTCAGTAGAAAATAAAGTCAGTTAGTAACAGAAAACACAGAAGTAGGCAAAATGTAGACATGCTGAGGCTCTGTCAACAGCAATCATCTGGAAGGCATGGCAAGTCAAATAAAGAGGCTTTTAGTTACTTTAAAAAAAAAAAAAAGGAATTAGGCACAATGGCTGTCATGCAAAGCCCAAAGAAACTTACTGGACATGGATTCAGAAACCAAAGAAGTAATCATGATATGAGAAACCAGCAAACATGACTACTTTGCCTGGAACACAGCCTCAAAAACAAGTGATAGAAAAGTTCTTGGTCTCAGCAGTGATTCAGGGGGATGATAATCAATGTTGCAGGTGCCACCTGCTTACCTAACTGACACATAGCCTAGATCAGTGGTTTTCAAAGGAGGGTCCCAGAAAAGTTCTCAAAGTACTCCAAAAATGCAAATCCTTTCTTCAGTTCATGAGCAAATGGCACACTCTTCTAAATACTTTTATTTTTACATATGACTAAGGATTGCTTCCAAATAATCTACTATGCAACATAATTAGCAGTTAATAAAATGTGACATTCATAAACACAAGTTAAGCCACTCGTAGTATTTAGTGGCCGGGGGCTACAAATTACATCACAAATTCAAAGCACCCGTTTACATACATGTACCTACAGAGAGCTAGAATTGCCACAATTTTAAAGTGAAACATTGTGCTTTCAATGCGCCAAAATATTTACTGCTTACCATGTGTCAACCATAGTGCTAAGTGCTGGTGATACACGGACCAGCAAGAGTGATCTCTCCTTCATACAGTTTACTGTCTACTCAGAGTACATCGGTGTTGTCTAAGTTGGTCATGATTTTAACTGATGTTATTCATAGTTTTAATTATAAGTACCTCTTAATCTTATTTATTGTCAATTTATGTTATTGTATACTGATGTAGCATAATGATGTAAATTTTAACAAACAGGGATTGGTCTTGTGATTTTTAAATAATAGACTTTAATTCATGACCAAATATAAATAAATCATTCATAGTCCTAATTTTAAAACATGTATTATGCACCTAAACCCATCCATCCCCATCTCACTCCACACGTAATGTGCTTGATAAAGTAAAATATGCTATTCTCACTAAGTACTTTTACCACTAGAAAGTGGGCAATGAGTGAAGTAGAGAGCCATAGATGACTTTACTCCTCAATGTGATCCAAATAGTTGAGAGTCACTACTGTGGACAAGAACAAAATGATCAGGTTCTGGTCATGGATGTGTCATGCTTGGTGGTCCTGAATCATCAGTCAGATGCAGGACAGTGACTCTTAAATATATGAACATCATAATCCCCTGGGCCACTTTTGAAACACCCACATTCAGGCACCTTAGCATAACCTGCTAAATCTGAGTCACATGACAGAGGGACCTGGAAATATTTTTATTTAGCAAGCTACCCGGGTATTTCCCAAACATTAAATTTTGAGAACCACCAAAAGAAAAGTTTGCCATGGATAGAGAAAATAGATGAGTCATGTTAATCCCTAACTGCATCTGATAATACTGTTTCCCTCTCCAGCCTGTCATCCTCCCTCATAGATGATGATCTTTATGCTATAACATGAAACTTAGTTCTCCGGTCATACTAAAATAGGACACGGGGTGCTTGTCCCAGAGAGCTAGTCAGATACCTCCCTTTTATGGTAAGGTATTGACAAGCTAGTTTTATGATCAGCCTCCTATGAATGGGCTGCAAAGAATTAACTGACCAAGGCTTGATTACATCTGAGAAATAGATACAGTTTATTCATTTAGTCAGCAAATATTATTGGGTGTCCTCTAAGTCAAGTGCTTGCTTGCTAGGCATTGGATTTAAATTGTAAGCAAAATAAGACATGATCCTTGCTCTCAAGCAGGAAAGACAACCGTTGATCAAATATTCATATGAATAAATGTATAAATACACACTAACAGAAGTCCTCGCCATAAAAAGAATACAATTTAGGAGCACAATTCTTAGGGGCTGTATTTAAAAAAAGAACTTTATTACACTGTGGGGTCAGAGAAGTCTTAGCTGATTATGTTTTCTTAAACTGAAACCAGAAGAGTGAGTAGGAAGCAACTAGATAAAGGAGAGGAGCAGGGGAGAGTGAGCCGGACACAGGGAATGCCCAGAACAAAGGTCAGGAATATGACAGAGAAAGGGGCCTCTGGGGGACTGAAAGAAAATGAGACAGATCTAAAAGACTGGGCCGGAACTCCTTAGTGATATAAAATTAGCCACTTCATATCTATTGTTCAGATATAATCTCTAAAAATACAGACCTATGGCTAAAGCTTTCTAAATTATCCTTTTCACAAGTCTTCCTGTTTGTTACCACCATTATCATGATCATTACCAACAATCATTAAGCACTTGCTATAGGCCAGGTACCCTGATAAGCGCTGTATATAGTTTAGTTCATTTAACCTTCACAAAATCCATGAGGTCAGGGATATTGTTATCCCTATTTCATGTACAGGGCACATTGAAGTTAAGTGATTTGTTCACAGTTATACAGCTCAGCAGTAGAGCTAAGATTTTAATAGGGCTGCTTTATGTTCCAAGCCCATGCTTTTGATCATTATGCTACACTACATTGATAGCATTTAGAAGAAAATCTTGGTCTGTGTGGTGGCTGTGAAAATATGCCTTACACACCTTCAACTACAGGGAGCAGAATTGACCAAGGGATTCAGCCACTGCACTCTAAAATCCATCACTGTGTTTGTACAATGAGATCACCCCTTCCACCGACTGCTCCCAGCCCACGCCTGAGGGCAGCCGGGATACTAGAGAGGGCTGATTCCTAGGAGACATGGGACTCCTCTTACACCTGACTTTGGTCTGAGGACTTCCTTGCAGCCTTGCAAAACCTAGGACACTTCTATCCGTTCTTTCCCTTAGTGTTGCACTTGCATCATGGTTTCCCTAATGAAACTTGGACATTTTTATTCTGTTTCAGCATCTATTTCTTGACGAACCCAGACTTACACAGTATTCAATAAACAAACATGTATATATATATCAAACCAAAAATGGTTGATAGAAAAGGAAAAGGTCTGAAGACCTTTTATCACCCTAGTTGGTCCACTGTCTCAATTGGTTAAAGTATAGCACTGAGGTTATGGATTCTGATCCATTGATTTTCAATATATTCCACACTAGCAGTCTCAGTCTCTCTGGGACAGTCTTAGTTTGTACCTGCTGTTCTGTCATAATAGCCCTCGCTTTCCCCTCTCAAATTTTATCCAATGAAAGTATGTCTGGGATTCACTTCAAAATAATACTAGGAATGGGAGGAGTTGATGGGATATAACTGAGGCAGGATTGACCGATGGATCAATGGGTTCGAAGGTGTTTATTATACTACTCTATTTCCTATGTGTAGGTTTTAAATACTGTGTAATAAAAGAATATGGAGGAAAAGTTTCCTGATTTGGATGATACATTATACAGTCACCCTACCCCTAACCCAGGCCAGCTACTCATCTATTTCACTGGTCACAATGGAGACTTGGGAGAAGGCATCGAAAACTTGGTGCAAGCCCATTCCCATTCTTGGATACTCTTGAGTTCAGAAGGTTTTTTTTTTTTAATTTTGTAAATTTTTTGTTGTTGTTGCAAGTGATAGAAGCCCCACTCACAATGGCTTAAGCAAAAAATACAATATTTTGATTGCATAATGGTAAAAAACAACAGTAGGTGACTTTAGGCATGGCTGGATTCAGAGAATTAGGTTTTGTCATCAGGAATTGATCTCACAGCCTCCTCTCTCAGCCCTGCTTTTTTTCTATGATGGTAGACTTTCCTTTTACGCTGGCAAGATGGGTGTCACTCCAAGTTTATGCCTCCCATTCTTTCCCAGTTGCTCTAGAAAGTCTTAGGATTAGACCTGATTGGACCAATTTACATCACACGACATCTGTAAGCCAATCACAATTCCCAGGAGGATGGAATATGCTGATTGGTCAATCCTGAGCTGGCTGTGCAACTATGGATATGGAGGGTGGTTCCCACATAGACTACTGGATGCTGGGCAGGTAGATAGAACAGGTGTCTGCTACCTTTCTCTTCTGCCTAGGTATCAACCGCTTAATCATCATGTAAATGAGGAGTAGGACATACATTTTGGGTGAGGCAACATGACTTTAAAACTCAAAGACTCAGGCCAATAAAAAATTTTGCTTCTAGAATTATTCTTGTTTCTTGAGATTCATTATAAGTGATGCAATTGCACAAAATTTATATTGCTTCTACCCTTTCCCCTTCTTTATTAGCAAAGGCTTTGTTTTGATTTACCTGTAGTTTTTTGTTTTCACTCCTTTTCACCCTCAATGTACCTGTATTTTTAAAAAATACAATGAAATTGGATTTTCACCTCACTAATTAGTATAATATATAGTTAATTGTGACAGCAAGGACAGAGTTAAGAACAAAATAAAGAGCAGGTTTTTCAATACATGTATTATTCTTTTTGCCTCTGAGAAGACAATGCTTGAAACTTAATTTTAAATACTTCAGCCCTGGTGAAACAAATTAATAATGGCTCAGACACAGAGGTGTTGCATATTATGCATGATCTTGAAATTATTAATGTAACACTGAGCCATTATTACCACATATTGCCACCAGAGTAATTAACACATCTTATCTAATAGAATAAGCCCATCAAATCAAACTAGGAAATAATTAAGTTACAAAACTACGCAGCTGAGGCAGAAAGATGCATGTCAAGTGAATTAAAAAATTGCAGCTCACCTAGGTGGTTTTAAACAGCCAAGAAGAATGGTTTGTTATTTACTTCCTAGTTTGCCATTGATAAGTCATTCACTGTATCATGCCTCAATTTCTAAGTACTCTGAGGAGATTAAAGTAATTACCAAATTCTAGTGTTCATAAAAATTACCTGGGAAGCCTCTGAAAACATCTATATTCCTTGTTCTCCCATGGAGATGCTATAGCCTAGAGTAGAGACCAGGAATCTGTATTTTTAATGCCCTACGTGATGTTGAGTGGGTGATTCATGACCCACATTTTGAGAAATTCTGAAGGAAAGGTTTTCAAAAGTCCCTTCCAGACATGATAATTAATGATGAGATCATTGGCTTTTCTCGATATGGTAGCAAGGTTCTTGTCAAGAATTGGCATTTTCACTAAATATGAAATGCCCATAATCCCCATTATCTGCTTATGGTCTGACCCATCTCTTTCTTGAAGCTAGTGCAGAAAAAATAAAAATCAAATAAAGAGAAAAAATAACCATTTTCAGCTTTTAAGAAACGTCACTCAGCTCTGAAATTATTCTAAACCATAATACTGATGTCCTATCACAGGTAGCAAATGAGTAGTATTGAAGAAATCACAAATGTGAGGAACAGTTTATAATTTTAATGAAACTAAGAAAACTCTCTAATGTATTCTTCTTCCAAATGCCTTTTCCCTTTTTGCCCTCAGATTTCACAGAAGGGGATTACTCACAGAGAATGCCCATAGTGTTAAATTTTAAGAGATTACAATTGCAGGAAATTAGAAGCTACTGGTATCCTGAGAGTCCCCAAAGATCTGAGAATGGCTTTTGAGACTGTTACCAGGTTTTATTTATCAGATCGTGAGACTTAATCAATATTTAGCCCATTCCTACTGTCCTGGCTAATAGGTCATTGTGCCTGGCACCAAACAGACAAACTATAAATATAAAGCAAATGCTAAGGAGGGGAGCTTTTGGTCAACTTAAGTGTATTACTCCTTGCTAATGTAAGTGAAATAAACAAATATCAACTTATAATATTTATTAGTATATTTATACACTCATATGTCAAATCACCAACATAAAATAGTGTAGTAATTTTGAAAAACTCAGAGTTTTTACATGCACCTTTGGCACTCATGTCTTGGTGATTTTCAGAGCCACTGTTAAGTCAAGCAACACGGTTGTCCAAAGTGCAATATAGTCACTGCCATTAGACTTGTTTGACATAAGAGTAGTGTTTGGGTCGGTATGTGATGAGGTCCCCAGAAATCTTATCTCAAGCCATGACATAATATTCTCACAGCATTGATGGTAAAGCTGAAGAGTTCTCAAGGAGAAGATAAAAGAAGGAACCCCAAACCAGGCTTGTGCAAGGATTTATAAGACTTCACAAAATGCATGCTGTTTACCCAGGCAAGCGCCAACATAATTTATCAAATGCACAACATAGGCAGCACACTCATCACAGCAGAGCTAATTGAGCTAACCTTTAACGTGTTGGAATATTTTTAACACCTTAGGGAACCCAGGTGGAACTGGAAATAAAAACACCATTTTAACTTTGAATATCTAGGGATGCACAGAAGCATGCATGGGTGCATGGGTTAGGTAGCAGAGAGTAGATCTAACACCACTAGCTGTGTGACCCTGTGCAAGTTATTTTCAATGCCTCCAGTTTTTTTTAAGCTATAAAATGAAAATAAAATCGTACGAGTCAGGATCAAACAGAATATTTTATGTAAAACTTCTGGAACAGTAACTGGACACAAAAAATATAATAAATTTTAGTTATTACTGTTTTATTATTCATTTATTCATTCCAAAAATATCTACTAAGCACTTATGTATCAGGAACTATACTGTATCAAAGTACTTCCCACATTCTAGTTCTCTGAATAGCACTTTAATTATTTTAGCCATTTCTTCATATAACTTTAAATACTAATTTCTTAAATTTTCCTTTAAATTATCTCACTTTTAAACTTGAATCCTTAGTATAACTTCCCTCTAAAAACGAAATCTGTGAAATCACAAGTTTTATATGCTAGTTTAGTTTTTGTTCTAATAAAATAAATACAGAACAATGAAAAATTTGTAAATGCTTGTTTGCGAACCACGCAAAATCATCAGTGGTAGACACATCTCATTTTGGGGAACATTCCGATAAGGAATGTAAAGACAGACTATCTGTCTTCAAAGGGCGTTTCTTTCTTTGTCAAGCAATCTTGCAGTCACACAGGGCGGGCCTTGGCACTCGCTAAGAAGCACTTAGGGTCCAGCTGTCAGGCAGGGCCAATGAGCCACACGGCCTGATGGAAAGGTGACCTCGGGGAAACAGTTCTGAATGTGAGCAGGCCTCACAAAACTGATGGGAAAGCTCAGGCTTCTTTTTAATGAGTCTGAAAGTGGCAAAGTAATGCAATTACCTTACTCTAGCAGAGAGTATCTGCTGTGACACCCCAAGAATTGCATTATGCACGCAGACCAGTATCTGCTGAGAATCCATTACTCCTAATGAAATAAACCCATGCATTTCTTCGGCATCACCTAGCTGTCACACAGAGGTTCCCTTATTGCATTATATGATAGTCTCACTGGCGACGTGCTGTGAACAAGGTACCAGCCACATCAACAAAGTTAGATCAAAGTCTGTGGAAGTCTATACATAAAATTCTCCTCTTCATCCCTAGCTGCAAAGGGAAGGTAATAACAAAGGCTTGAGCAGGCAACTCAGGGCTATGCCTTCGATCCCTCTTTCAAGAATAGAAAGAGATTTGCAAGAATGGTCACTGCAAGAAGGCTCCTTCTCCTTCAATCTTCTCCACCTAGGATCGAAAGGAAGCATTGCATAACCAGGAGAATGCATCACAGCTAGAGAACATTCACGCTTCCAGCCTCAGCATGGTGGGAGGCTGAGTAGAGAGCATGCTTCCCCTAGATTATTTGTTCACTCATTTACCGAGTATTTGTTGAGCATTATTATTTGCCACGCATGGGGATAAACTCTGGGGAAATACAGATGAATAAAATCCCATCTCTACCCTCCCGGATTTCACAGTGTAGCAGGAGCAACACGTAGGCAAAAATGTAATTGCAAATCTGGGTGGTGCATGCTGTGATAGAAATACAAAGCACAGGAGGGCAAGGGGCCAAGCAAGAACTCCTCAGCTCTGCTTTAGGAGGTAAGTAGGCAGCCTAGGAAGGGGTCAGAGAGAAGACAGCACAAGCAGGGATTAGAGGGGATTTTCTTAGTGGAATAGGAAAGGAAAAAGTGAGGGTATACATTCCAAGAAGAAACAAGGGCAGGCAGTTAAACCGACACTAGAAACAACCTGGCACATTCAAAGCGTGATTTGTTGTTTGTTTGGCTAAGCGGTGGGGCAGAGCCAGGTTGTGTGGTGCCTGACACGCCACTCTAAGAAGCCTGGGCTTTCTCCAACTGACCAACGGTTCTCGAATTTCACTGCACCTACACTAGCGTGCTGGTTCTCAGGACCAGTTCCAGAGATACTAAGGCACAGAAATCTGCATTTTAACAAGAAGCCAGGTGATTTCCAATAGCAGGTGGTAAAAGCAGTGAAAATAACAGCACTTTCCCTCAAAAGCAGTTCATATTCAGCTGTTTCAGTTTTCTAGCGTCGCCGCAGTCTCAAGGGAGTGACTTTAGCATTTTTCCTTCCCGGGGAATTCACTGCACTCCTTAATGTTCCTGTTTTGAAGACTTGGTTGCCAAAACTAAGTGAAACTAGAGAGGTATATGATCTTATATACAAAAGATGCAAAAAGTGAAAAGAAAAAGAGAAAGCAGGTGAACATGCTTTCATAAGTACACACCCTTAGATATATATGATGCATGGAAAGAAAGAAACAGATTCACTTGGGTGGGTAACTTCTGCAAGGGTGCCTCTTAGCATGCTTGGTAACGCCACAGTACCTAGGACATAGAGGTTCTCTTCACTGAATTTGACTTTATCAATTGACCTATAAGCTCCGTATCCCTCTGTAAAAAGTCCAGGCTGATGCCCAGGGCTGTTAGTGCTTAGAACTTAGGCATTTCTGGCCTCACCTATTCTATTGTTTGTTTACCAAGAATCAGTGGCTTTTGTCCCCAAACTGGTTAAAGCCAGTTTTGTACCTGTTGTAATGACCTAGTTTCTTTTAAAATTACACAAACTAGTAGAACATAAGAAAAAAAAAGACAGTTGTTTCTATGAAAACTAAATTAATTGCTTTGGGAAGACTCCATAAAGGAGTCTTTAAAAAAAGCCTCTGAAGAATTTACTTACCCGCCTATAAAGTTACAATAATTTAGAATGATCTTACACGTGAACCTTGATGTGTTATCAGTGGTTAAGGAATATGTGAATGTACATTTTGAGTTAAAAATAGAATCTTAAGGTATACATAGTTTGTCTTCCATGATTTCTTTAACTTTTTGAATAGTGTTTCCAGTAATCAGCCCTGACCTAGTTAAATACAGTAATTAAGGCACAGCTTTTGCTATTTTAATATGGTGATTAGGGTCCAGCTTCTCTATGTGCCACCTGTATGGCATTATACAGACAACGTAACCTTCTATCCCTAAGCTCTCTCATGTGCTAAATTGTGAAAAATAGTGCCTACCTCATAGAACTATTGTGAGAAATAAATATATATGCTAATGTGTATAAAAAGCTTAGCTTGGCACATGGAACTTAATGTGTTATTTTGTTTTTAGTATCATATCATTATATTTGAAATGACACTGCAGAGAACTTTCATTTTCTACTTTATATACTTCCCCATTGTTTAAATTTTTACAACAGTATATCATTCATACTTGGCAAAAATAAAGATATTTATATTTTGGAAATAAGCTGGGAAAAAGAAAGGTCTCTTTAGCGTGGATAAATAAGAGTGTTCAGAGTACATTAGGAAATTGTTTCAAAAGGAAAAACAGTGAGAAAATATAACAAATTTTCTATTTATACACAGGTGGATTTGTTTAAGGATGATTGTCCACAGTGGGTTTTATTGAAAGAAGGTTCAGGAGAGGGTGTTTAGCTGAGTCTAAAGCTCCAAAGTCAAGCAGGGGTGGGGAACCTGCAGCCTTAAGACCTCATTGTGGCCTTCTAGGTCCTTAAGGGTGGAAGTCCTGGAGTCTTTCCATCATGCCATTTCATAGTGTGGAGATGCTTATGTCTTTAAAATACCTTTGAATATCAGAAACCCAGAAAAACAACCCAAAATGCAGAACAATTAGTCTAATAAACAATAATAGTTGGCCCTTTTGATTAGTCACAAAGAGCACCATGGTCTTTACAACATATCTATCCTGGAACACCTGTGCAGGTTATCACAGATCTCTACTGAAGCTTTAGCAGGACAGAAGTCTGGGCAGGAAGGCAAGAATCAGGATGGAATATAGGCAAAAAAAAGGGGTGGCTTGGCCCCTTTTATCAGCCTATCAGTTTTTTTCAGCATGAAGTTTCCAAGGTTTAAATGTACTATCTATTTTTCATTGTGTGAGTACTTGCGCACATACATTAAGAACAGTTCAGTGGATAAGTAGAACAAAAAAACCTTTGTGGGTTCAAATAAAAGGATAAAGTCCTTATTTTTAAAAGAAGTGTAACTAAGGGAAGAGCATAGCCAGATTCCTTTTATATGTAATCCTGACATCTTTCCATCCTGCAGTCCTTCCCACCTCATCCCCAAAATCCTCTTGTGCCTAACGTGATGAGTGCTCACTGACAGAGACCTGGGCACAGGGTACTCTCTGAGTCTGTGGTCCAGGCTTTAGCAACGGTCTTGTTACTGGGCTGCCTGACCAACGTCTCCTGAGCTACAGCAGAATGCACGCTTTTGCAGTTCTGTATCAAGCATGTAGACCCCAAGAACAGCAGATGATACAGCCTAAAAACCTATTGTGCAAGAAATTTCCTTTGCCTGAGCTTTCATTACTCCCAAGACAGTTATGCTTTATCTCAATTTGCTGTGGCTCACATTCCTCCATGTTCCAAAGAATTTGTATCTCCCAGTTACACACACACACAGCGCACAATGTACTTCTATCACCAAATACTTTGGGCTCTGACTATACATTAATCTCCTGCATTGGTTAATAAACCTGTTAATTGTCAAATCTCTTTGGTTCCAAGTGAAATGAAGCCCAGGCAGAGGGATTATTAACACAATTCCATTCTTTCATGTGATTCTTATAAATAGGGGTTTAGCCACATAGTGTCTGATACTAGATTTTCTAAGTCAAATCCACTACTTAACCACTGTATGGTTTTAAATTAAATAACCTTTTAAAGGCTGTTTCTGGTCTGTAAAATGCAGAAATAATAATGGCATTTACTGAATGGGTTACTCTAATGATGAAAGAAGATAATACACACCAAATACTAAATTCAGAGCCCTTTGAATGTGAAAATAATTGACAGTGCCTGGCATAGTGTGGGCTAAATAAATATTATTACTGCTAGTACTATTATTATTGATACTGATACTACTACAATGACTACTGAGGGCAAAAATATTTTAGGAGGCTCTGAATATTCCAGATTGACTACTTATGTGGATCAATTTTATCCCATAAATTTTCAGCTCATCACTGTGAGGATGTCATAACCATAAAGAAGGCAAACATCCATCACCCCCTGGTTTCCAAACAGAGGAGAGTAGTACTGTTTATAAAATTTAACTAGATCTTGGGTACCATCAAAGTAAAAGCATCCATAAATCTGAATCAGTTGCCCCTGTTATCATAGTTTCAGAAAAAAAAATGTAGCTGTACTTTCTAAATTCCGATATACTCAATGATAATATGGAATTTTAGTATTTTCATGTCCTGGTATAGGTGACAGTCTAAGGCTCATTCATAAAACAGGGCTCCAAGACCATCAAAGTAAAACTGTTCATCTATAGCTTAAGATGCTCCAAACAGGCTGTGTTTGGCAGATTTCTGTTGGCAAAATTTGAGATTTTATGACTGGTTGGTTATATCTAGCAGCAGATGGATGCTATATGAATCTGACCCATTAGTGCTAGCATACTTTTTTTTTTTTAGCATATTTGACATTTCTGTTTTTTTGTTTTATACTGATCTCCCATCTCCTATCACAGCCACAAACAAAATCCCAAAATAGTCCCGCTCACTTTCATCACCAATTCACAATCAAAGTTTGTCAGCTCTTCTCCACATCTTAAAAATGCCCTGACTATAGGCTATAACTATACTGCCATGGCTTTTATAACTTTTCTCTTCACTCCTTTCATTTATCCAGCCTTCCACCATCACTGCGACTCTTCCTTCCCTACCTGTACTTTTCAACTTAAGGCAATTAGTGGAAGTTTAGTTACTAAAATCTTCCTTTATAGACTTCTTAAGGAACACATATGTGACAGCTTTTCTTAGGAATCAAAACAAGTTTCTTTTGCCTTGTCACTTCTCCATGCAGAGTGTTACCATTGTGTTTTTACAGTGAATTTCAGCACCATCCCAAATACCATGAGAAGTGCTAAGGAATGGCATGAGGAGGAAACTTTCACACCCCTTTCCAGAGCAAGTTCCTCCACCACTTTGCCAACAATAGATTATCTTACATTATGCTTTGTGGTAGACATCTTTTCATTTGGAAACAAGAAAAAAATCAAGAAAGAGAATTTCTTCTTCCTCTTCTTCTCTTTTTCTATGTGCTCATTCTAAAAAATTAGATGGTAAGCGGTGTTCAATTTTGAGACCGCATCAATGCAGTGGACAAACTGAACTTAAATACTTACCTATGTGAGTCAAATTCTTAATTTATTTTAATTTAAGATAGACGTGGCTTTCCTTCTACATGCAGCTCTAGAACTTCTGTATGGGAAGGGCTTTTAGGGACAGCAATCTCATTGGAAGGGGAGAGAAAGGGTTTATGCTGATGGGCATTACTGATGGGCTAAGTACTCGTCACGCAGCCTTTGGTCCAGCCACTGTCTATGCAGCAGAGTGACACATGGAGACAGAATCTCCAGTTCCCATCCCTGTCAGAAGAGATACCAGGTCAAATATAGTTCCTTTTTCTTTGATTTGAGATGATTCGATGTAGTCTAAACTCTTAGAGAGCAGACTACATATGTTTTTGTGAGCCATCTAGCAAAGGGGGCCCATCTACTTAGGGGGCCCTTTATAAATATTTGCTGAATGAGAGTCTCAGAGGAAATCTATAGCACATGACTTTGACAATGTTCATAGAGAAAAGATTTTTAAATGCTTATTAATAGAAAAAAAGAGAGTAAAAACCCACAAATTAAGATTTGAAAGTTATTTCTTCTGGATTTTTTTTCTTCTCTAATATCCATAATTTTCTGGATAAAAAATGCAATTAACTGTGTATTACTTATATAGTTTTTAAAAGTTTATAATTTCATAAAACATCTTTCTGCTACTTTTGGTAGGTATCTGACTGACTCCATATACCCATACTTATATTTATATCATATTTATATTAATAGTTGTATCTATCTCTGTCTTTGGAGAACCACCTATTCTTTAAGACATAATATATCATAAACTGCTTTCCATGTCACTAAAAAAAATTCTACTACATAATTTTTAATGACTTCAGAGTATTTATTAAAGTAGAGATTTCATTGCTAACCATTCCCATATTCTTGGATAATTAGGGTTCCAAGTATAATAACAGCATAATAAATATCTACCTATATTTATATCTATAGATCTTTGCATGCATCTCTAATTATGTTTTCCGCATACTTCCTAGAAGCAGAGTGTCTGGGTCAAAATTTGGGCAAATTTTAAAGAACAATAACAATCCTTTCCCTGAATGCTTACTCTGTGCCAAGTGTTTACTAAGTAATAACTCACACAATCTTCACAACAGTCAGTGAGTTAGATACTACTTTATCTCCTCTTTATAAGTGGGGAAACTGAGTCTCAAAGAAAGTGGCATCTCAAGACCTTCCGGCAAATCTCAGAAGAAAAAATTGGTCTAGCCTGTCCACACCTAGCCAATGGATGGCAAAGAAGACAGAATCACCATGATTGGCTGGAGTGGTAAATGTCAACCTTCAATGCATGTTGGGAAATCGATGACAATGCACTCTACACTATTTAAAAAAACCAAGACTACTGCAGTCTCGTGAGAAAGAGTGATCCTGGGCACCATGGACAATGTACTTTCCCACTCCCCAGAGCTGCCCAGTGGGGATGAGCATCAGGTAGAAACAGGAACAAAGGTGCAAAGAAGGGAGGGAACCCTGAGACCTTTCAGTGCATTTTAGTTTGGGTAATTTTCAATTCTCCCCAACCAATTAAGTATTAACCACCTACAGCCACAGTCACATAAAGTAGGAAGTAGAAAAAAATAGAGCCAACTCAATGAGCTCTACGTTTATGGAACTGCTTTGTATATTGGAGAAGTCCATCATAAATCAGACTATTTTATAATAACATCTAGGTTTTTTATTTTTTATTGATGCATAATATTTTATATATTCGTGAGTACACGTGATATTTTGCTGCATGCATAGAATGGGTAATGCATTTTTTTTTTTTTTGAGACAGAGTCTCACTCTCTTGCCTGGGGCGAGTGCCGTGGCGTCAGCCTAGCTCACAGCAACCTCAAACTCCTGGGCTCGAGCAATCCTACTGTCTCAGCCTCCCGAGTAGCTGGGACTACAGGCATGTGCCGCCATGCCCGGCTA
>RJWJ010024088.1:0-25200 GCA_004363605.1 Indri indri
TTTTTTTTTTTTTTTTTTTTTTTTTGAGGCAGAGTCTCACTCTGTTGCCCAGGCTAGAGTGCCGTGGCATCAGCCTAGCTCACAGCAACCTCAAACTCCTGGGCTCAAGCGATCCTCCTGCCTCAGCCTCCCGAGTAGCTGGGACTACAGGTATGTGCCACCATGCCTGGCTAATTTTTTTTCTATATATATTTTTTAATTGTCCAGCTAATTTCTTTCTATTTATAGTAGAGACAGGGTCTCGCTCTTGCTCAGGCTGGTCTCGACCTCCTGAGCTCAAACGATCCACCTGCCTCGGCCTCCCAGAGTGCTAGGATTACAGGCGTGGGCCACCATGCCTGGCCTTTTTGTGTCTACTATGGTTACTCTTATCTGCCAAC
The DNA here is from genome assembly GCA_004363605.1 of Indri indri. Lineage (NCBI taxonomy): Eukaryota > Metazoa > Chordata > Mammalia > Primates > Indriidae > Indri > Indri indri. Next base: position 381 of record RJWJ010024088.1, read on the forward strand.
TTATAGCTCTCTAATGCACCATGTTTTAACTACCCATTATAATATTTTTTTGATATTTTATGTAATAAAAGCCTTGTTAGGGACTTAGGTGGCAGAAAATATGAGTCTGAGGTGACAATAAACATGTATTTCCAATTGAAGGTCTTGGACTTGCGAGCATAACTGTTCAATATTGTAGCAAACTATAACATTCACAGCAAAACATTTTATAATAATAAGATAATATCTGGGAGAAACTTTGTTCCCCAGATCTGGAGATAAACAATACAATTGCTCGATGCTCCATAGTAATGTCATTCCCAGTTCTTAGGTGTGTTTGTGGTTAATAATTTAAAAAGTCAATTTACATCACCTTTCAGGGCTTTTGCCTCTATGCAACAGCCAAAATATTTTCACTCACTCCCATATTATCAAATTTGAAATATTCATTTTTCTCTCTTCTTTTTTCTTTTTTTCTTTCTTGACCTTTCTCTCATGTATTTTATATGGGACTGCTTTATACGTAGATATCCTGGTAGAGTTCTGAAATAGAAGAGTTGTTGACATGGCCAATATCAGTCTTCCTCCTTCATAAGCTCTAAGGACTTAAATGAAAGAAGGAAGATGGCAAGAGAGCGCTACGGTAATCACCTGTTCATTAATGTCCTCTGTATTGCCCTTCTTCCCTTCTTTGTCTCGCCTTCTCAGACCCTTACAAATGCTATCTAAAATTACATGTACCAAATAAGCCATTTACATCCAAATCTTTCACTCAGGGTGCACTTCAGGGTAGACTCAAACTAAAAACTGCACATGTACTGGATATGATGCCTTGTCCATTATACGTGTTGCAAGTATCTCTTCCAATTCTACAGCTTGATTTTTCACTTATTGATGTCTTTTGATTGGCAGAAGTTCTTTATTTGAATGTAGCCAAGTTCATTAATCTTGCCCATTAGTAATAGTGCTTTTGTGTTTTATGTAAGAAATATCTTCCTACAACAAGTTCATAAAAATAATGCTTTACACTAAATTCTAGAATTTTATTGGTTCACCTTTCATATTTAGATTTAGAATCCATCTGGAATTTATTTTTGGTTTTGGTATGAGGTAGGGATCAAAGTTGATCTGTTTCTTCAGATCCAGTGTTCCCAGTACCACTTGCTAAAAAAATGAATCTTTAGTGATGCTTTTGGTATAAACCTAGTGTCCTTCTATACATTGGTCTACTTCTCAGCTCTCTATTCTATTCCAATGGTCTATTTGTCTATCTTTGCAAAACTGTCTATTTTCCCCTCACTCCTTTGTTGCAATAATAATTTGGATCCCAATTCAATGTAAGTAAACTCATCGGGGTTCATTTCCACCTGGCAAACCTAGACTCCAATATGTCTTATTAAGCCCACTATCAAAAGTGCAGGTAAGCCCCATGTTTGTCAACTACAAAATCAGTAAACATTCCCAGAAGAAAAATATCTCTAAGGGCATGCCTCTATCCTCCCCCAAATATTGGCCTGGTAATTCTCCTATCTTGGTAGCAGTTCAATTAATTCAAGTGAACTCCTTGTCCTAGATTTTTCCATTGTCCTCATTGGGAGGGTTGTTTCAAATTACCTAGTCTGCCATTATCAGAGTCAGAAATATTTATAATCTTATTTCTTTATGTAATACCTGCATACTTAAATGCGTATTTCTAATTCTCTCACCTTTATGAGGTCAGTATTTGTCTCCAAACATTTTTACGCAGCATTTTAATGCTTCGGTATATTATATGAGAATTAGTGCTCCTAGCTTTGTTTCCACATCACCTATTCTCCTTCTAACTCCCATCCAACATCAGCTTTACCAATGTGAACAGTTTTATATCCTGATGGTTAATATTGAACAAAACTACTATAGTCTTTAAATACAAATTAAAGCATTCAGTTCTTAATGGTTTTGTAGCCCAATATATGGTTTACATTATTACATTTATAAATCTAATAATTTCAATAATTTTTGAAGAATATTATTGCCATTTGGTTTATTAAATGCCCCTAAATAGTTTTATATTAATTTAATATTTAATATATTCAATTTTGTTTTTTAAGGACTAACAATGAGAATCATCAAACATATAACACCTTTCCAAGTTCTTCATTCTTTTTCAATATAAGCATAATTTAAAATAACTAATCAATAGAATGTAAATTTACACAAAACTATTAATAAGATGGTTTGATTTATTTTATTATCTACGTCCTTAAAGTTAAATCTTCCCAGGGCTACATTCACTAGCCATTTTTAAAAATTAACCATCTTGAGCAATTTGACTTTGCCTTTCCACATAAATATAGAGAAATGTTCTCAGTTGGCTACAAGTTGTCCATCAAAAAGAGATTTTGACAGGGCATTAGATACAGATTCAAGCATGAAGGGTGAGTTTTATCACGATAATGAAAAACAACCAAGATTTACATATAGTCACCATGCCAGTAGAGATTCTCAGACCATGACCTCCAGTTAGGGTGGTTTTAGAACACATTTACCATAGATTCAATTTACAATTTAGCTAACACAGGTCTTATTTCAGTTTCTAATCTTCCTCTCAAGTTGCTTCACCACTCCATGGTTTCAGCTAATCTACTTTTTGTCTAATTTTATATTGAATTATTTTCAAATTATTCTACATGGTAGGGACCCACTTTTATAGACATTCAAATGACATTGAATTCTCCATATTTTTCATGAAATTGGGCTATCCATTGGTTATACTAAATTATACAAAGCACAAGTTATATCTCTACCTTTATATTTCTGAGGTCGATATTTACATGCTGTTCTGTCACTATATTTAAATCTTCCATATTTGTTTTATAGGTGACTTTAAACATTGAAAACCAATAAGTGGTGTTTGCACTATCATTACTGTGTAAATATTTACTACAGAACCAAGTAATATCCTGGGATCGATTTTTCTTTTCTTTGTGCCAAAGGTCTCAATCTCTGTGCCATGCAAAGAGATTCCTAACATACTGGTCAAACCAGTATTCTTTTCTTATACTGCATTAGATCTTTAAAATCCTATCACAGTTTGTTTTAAACCTGAACAAGGTATTTCTCATGCAGTTTTTTTCTTTTCTGGAAACTAATTGGTTTTGTTTTTTCCCCTTGAGAGATAAGAAGCAGATACTATTTTCACCATGTTATTAAGCCTTCCAGCTCTTCAGTTGATTTTTCTGTTGCTAGGATCCATTCCATTACTTTTGTTGAAGACATTCTTCTTGGAGCCAACTGACTTCCTCTTCTATTTGAAAGAATTCCTCTCTCTCTCTCCCTCTCTTTCTTTCTCTCTCAGTTTTATTTTAATAAAAATACAACAAAGTATAAATAACAATATAAAAATCTTATGTCTCCTGCACCCAGAATTAATAACTGTGTTTCACATTTGCCTTATCTGTAATAGATTAAAACATGCTAGATAAACATAAAACGTCATTTATTCCCAATTCTAGTCCCATTCTCCTACTCATCCTGCCGTAAATTTAGGGTGTATTTTCTCAATCGATTTCATGCTTCTCATAAAAATGTGTATGCATTACAAATATGGAATATTGTCTGAAGCCATGTTTTTCAATCTGTATTTAGTGAAGAACTAGGTTTTTTAGTTTTTATTTTTGTAATTTCCACAATCTGTTGTAGACCATGTATGCTGTACCATATGTGTCTGACATGTAGCTTGAGCCACATGCAACTCACTAATGAGTTCAGTCACATTCATCTACACATTCATTACTTATTAGGTGAAGTTCACTGGTTGCATGCTTGGATACCATGGCAATACCAAACTGCTATAAAATTTCTGCACACATTGTGAATTTCTCATAATGAACTATAATACAGTTCACAAACCTACACCAATCCACAGAACACACTTGGAGTAACAGTGTGTAGAGGATGCTATTTTTTAATTTACATTAATGGTTTAATACTAAATATATTATTTGGAAACTTGATGTTTTTCACTTAGCACCATGTGTTTTACCTAGTGTATTCACTTTAATTTTTAATTATTATCTTATCTGATGTAATAATATCTAATATTGATGTACATTTAAGTTGTTTCCAGTATTTCGCTTTAACAAACAACATGATGACTCATTAAATATTTGAGTGTCTCTTATGCCAGGCTCTATTATATGTGCTATTTATACAAGGAGGTATTACGTCATTGACAACAAGTTCATTGCTCTTTGGCTTTTTAAATTCTTATTTAGGAGAGAGAAAAAATACAAATTCCTACAAATAAATGAAAATATAATTTCAAATAGTAATGTAGCTATAACAACGATGTGATAATGACTAGGGAGGGGAAGAAGTGTTAATTTAGAGTGGTTAGTTAGAGAAAGCCTCACAGTAGAAGTAATGTTTGCATTAATGCTGATGACAAGAACAACCAACCATGTAGATCTTGTGCAGACTCAGGAAAGTACAAGTGCAAAAATTGCAAGGCTGGGATAAACTCCCTATTCAGGTTTCCTATTGCAGAGATGCTGAATTTTTCTACAGTCCACGCCTGGAAATGGAATTGCTGGGTCATATGGAAACAACTTGTAAAATTTTCAAGATATTCTTACATTATTTTCTAAAATGGTGTTTCCAAATTACATTCCTACCCTGAGGTCCTCATTTTGCCACATTTTACACAACACATGTTTAAAATTTGTGTCAATAGGATGTGAAACGTTATTTCGGTGTTATATAAATTTACATTTTACTAATTTTTCTAGAGTTTGAACACCTTTTGTTTTTGGTAGGTGAGGAAGAGTCAAAGAAGTTCTCGCTTCTATAAACTGTCTTTTGATTTTCTTTGCTCATTTCCAGTGGGCTTGTCTTATTATTCAGGAGGCATTTGTTTTTTAAATACAGTTTATTGAGGTATATTTATATACACTAAAATTCACCTGTTTTAGGCATAGAGTTGAATAAGTTTTGACAAATATACACCTATTTAACAAACACCACAACCAAGATATAAAATGTTTCCCTTATGCCAAAACATTTCTTGTATCTATTTGCAATCAATCATGCCTCCCCGCTCTTCCATCCCAGTCTCTGGAAACAACCGATAATTTTGTTTCTCTAGAGACTTTCATCATTTTCCCCTGGGCCCTGACAATCCTCCAATAAAACTTTTGCCACCATTTCCTCTTGACTGACAAATGCCCTAAAAGGTTTGACCTACCTCTATGGGTTTTCTTTTCTTGGGTTTTGGACCAATCCTAGATCCAGCTTTCTTTCTGCTAGGGTTGGCTAAGGGGAGGCTAAAGCCCCACTTGGGTAGCACCTCCTTTATGGCTCTAGTTCTCACTGAGCTCCAGTAACACTTTTTAATACTTAGGCAGGCAGTTGATAGCTCTTTCTTAGCTTTTGCATTCTGCTTGCACAGTCTCAAAATCAATGACAAGCAAGAGCTCAGGGTCTTCTTAGTTCTCGTGTGAGCATGCTCATGTCCATGTCCATGCCTGTACAGGCCTTTTAGAATCCCAGGAATATGTTAGAGATTTCCAAAATGCCTGTGGAAATCTTGTTCACCTGATTTTCCTTTTCAGCTTTACAGTTAGTCTATTGCTTGCCCCAATAGTTGTTGACACCTCAGACACACATGATGTTAAGCAATAGCCTGTAATTGTTTTTGACAAAAACTTTCAGAGAAGAGGCTATCTGTACTGGTGAGCTTTGACTGAGGTCTAATGAAGACAACCTTGCAAGTGGGGTCTCCAAGTGGACCACCAAACAGGACAAATAATGGCAATGCTTCCGCAAGCAGCTGTTACAGAAGCTCTACACACTCCTCCCCCCAACCCCTTCTGGTTGCTGCTTGGCTGCTGGTTCTCACTGTGATCGCAGACTACTGGTTTTCAAGGCTACGCCAGAGCAGGTGATCAGAAGATGGGACTATGATAAATTAAAATATCACAAAGCCCTCTGTTCTTGTTGAGATCCAGCCACTTTCCTTGAAAAAAAAAATGCACTCCACATTGCTGTAAGCCTTTTATTAATTCTCAGAGTTCTGAAAATTTTGATTTTAACATTTTTTGCCAGTTTTCTCATTGCTTTTATGGCGGAGAGGATTTATGAGTCTTTATTCTATCATTTTCACTAAAGTCCTACAAATCATTTTTAAATTCCCCAACTATCCAGATAATTCAGGTTAAAAAATATTGCCTCACCCTAAATTTCTTTGATGATTGATAAAAAGAGGGATTTTTCCTCCCCTTCTAGGTATAAATCATTATTCTGATTGATCATGCTGCCTAAAATCTCCAGTTAATAGCTAACTGTGCACCTAGCATGAGCTTATTTAGTTATTTATTTAAATGTTAAATATTTAAATATTAGTTAGTTCATAGAGACTGTATGTGAAGTATGATCCCTTTGGAGTTATAAAAAAACAAGAATATAAATGCTACTTAAAAATATTAATAGAAATTACATGCATAGTTCTTTCTTTAATAGGAACAAAACCTAACTGATGAAATTATTTCTTTGTCCTAAAAATCCAGTATTCTGAATTCAATTGACACTTTTCATTAATGAGATACATCAAAATAAGTCATGTGTTGAAATTATATGTATGCTAAGTTTCACACTGACCTCTGAATTACTAGAAATTAAATAAGTTGTGGTTTAATGAATGTTTTTCAGGCAACACCTCTTATTGCAGTGAAATATGCCAGTATCTTCTGTTTACTTCCTCTCCCTGTTCTGGTACTTAAAGCCATCACACAATAAGTTTTATGGAAAAAAAATAATTACTAAGAGTTTTAATTTTTGTATATTTCCAATAAAACCTTTAGGTAACCACAATGACACTTGCAACATACTCTCCATTGTTTCTTTCAATGTACTTGATATGGTCTAATTCATAAAGCAGACTCTCACAAATGTGATGTATTTCAGCAAAATACACTCCATGATGTATTTTATCATAATTTATGAACAATTCCATGGTTGGAAAAAAGTTACATTTACAGTCATTTTACAGCCTCCCACATCTTCAGATGTCTTTGATACCAGTGCTTTCTGAGAAATTCTGATACCAAGTGTTATTTGACTTAGTGAAAAAGATCAAAAACTGCCGGGCGCGGTGGCTCACGCCTGTAATCCTAGCACTCTGGGAGGCCGAGGCGGGCGGATCGTCCTGAGCTCAGGAGTTCAAGACCAGCCTGAGCAAGAGCGAGACCCCGTCTCTACTAAAAATAGAAAGAAACTAATTGGACAGCTAAAAATATATATAGAAAAAATTAGCCGGGCATGGTGGCACATGCCTGTGGTCCCAGCTACTCGGGAGGCTGAGACAGTAGGATTGCTCGAGCCCAGGAGTTTGAGGTTGCTGTGAGCTAGGCTGATGCCACGGCACTTGCCCCAGGCAAGAGAGTGAGACTCTGCCTCAAAAAAAAAAAAAAAAAAAAAAAGATCAAAAACAGCAGGCTATCTGAAAGAATCAGTGTTAAGTTCCTATCTTCTTGTTCTTTCTTAGTGTATCTCATTTTTTCCTTTTTATCTGGGGGAGTTTTCTGGAATTGAGAACCTAGTTTCTCATGTTGAAAATATGGATGGAGCTCATGCTGGAAATATGGATGACAGAAAAATGTGCTAATGTCAAATAATCAGTAACCACAACAAGAATGCAACTAAGGACAGACAAGATGCATTTCCATCTGACTTTTAAACTGTATAATTATGGGATAATTCTGGGAAATTATAGTTTGCTGGCAAACAAGCTGAGTTGGCAGTTCCCTATGGTCAAAGTGCCAAAGATAAATCATGTATCGAGGAATTGAAATATTGAAAGGAATTGTTTCCCCACTGGTTGCTTTCATAACCTCACGTATTTGTTTTGGTTACAAGGTAAATACTTGAAATCATTTTTGGAAGGTGTGGGAGCTTCAGAGTGAAGAAGGGCTGCATAATTTTGCCCATAATGTCATGCCAATCTCTGTACAGAAATGCCTAGCAATTCAGAAGCTGAAATAGCACCAAAACCTCCACTTCAAGTGGCAGATAAAGCCTAGAGTCAGAGGGAAGGGCAAGAGGCTCAGGAAAGAGGTAAGCAAATAAAATTAGCTCTAAAATAAACATAACTTAGTTTAATAGTATGTAATATCACTGCCAGATTAAATATTCGGAGAATTTATCAACCCTGAAAACTAAAGGAAATGTCCTCTTGCTGAAGGTCCCTGGGTCCTGGAAAACACTCTCTTCTCTGAATTTCTTCAATAAACTCCAGAATTCCCTTATGTAAACCGTACGGGATCATGAAGTTGTCTCATAAATTACAGAGATGACTGGCAGCACATTAGAATTAAGGGGTACCTTTCACCTATTGTTCTCAGCTTTGGGGCTTTGGCAAAAATGCTAAAACAATTAGAAAAGTTCCATTACACATTCTGTTAAACACACACACACACACACACACACACACACACACACACACACACACCATGATAACAGTGAGGCAATTATTATAGTGGTCCAGACAAGGAAGAATGGCAACTTGAACTAAGTTTCTGGAGATATAAATAGACTTGAACAGAGAAAGTTTCATGAGCTGATGAGAAGAATGTATATTCAGCTTTATTTGGGTGCAATGTTCTGTAGATGTCCTGTTAGACCCATTTGTTCTAGAGCTCTGTTTAAGTCCATTGTTTCTTTGCTTATTTTCTGCTTGGAAGATATGTCCAGTTCAGTCAGCTGGGTGTTAAAATCCCCAGCTACATGGCATTACTGTTTATCATGTTGTTTAGATCAAATGGGACTTGCTTTATGTATCTGGGTGTTCCTGTTGAGTGCATAAATATTAAGAATTGTTAAGTCTTCTTGTTGGATTTTTCCTTTCACCATTATATAATGACCAAAGACATCATAGATTTAATGCCTATTTTTAAATTATCTAGGTAATAAAATGGATTTATTTTGGGAGGTAGAGAGAAAAAGCAAGTTGATTCCTAGATTTCTGACATGACTCAATGAATAGATAATGGTCCCATTCACCATATTAAAAATAATGAAAAAGGATCATATTCGATGTAATGAGATCATTAGAATGATGTTGGAGCTTGGGAGTTTGAGCATATTCTAAGGGAAGATATCGAGTGTATAGTCCAATATATATCTGGAGTTCAGAAAAGAGATATGAGCTAGGAAAAGCAAATCTGGGAATCGTCAGCACATAGATACAAGGCAATTGAGCCATGGATAAGAATAAGACTTCCTAAAATAAGGGTATGAGGTAAGAAAAGAAGGTTCAGAAATGATATTCAAGGATCGTCAATAATTTTTGGCCAATATGAGGAGAATGTGCCCCCAATGAGGATGGGAGACAAAATGCCAAAAAGGTAGGAGGGGAAACCAGAAGGGTGTATTATCTTAGTAACAGAGAAATAAATAGGGAGTCCTCAATGATGTCAGATGGTCACAATATATTTACAAAGAACTAAAAATGTCCATTGCATTTGGTAGCATGGAGGTGACTGGTGACCTTAGCTAAAGTCAGGTTGGAATAAGTTAAGGAGCAGGTTGAGGATTGAGGAAATAGAAACTACAGGTAAACACAACTCTTTAAGAGATAGGCTAGGAAATGAGGGGAAACTAAGATAATAGTTGGGAGAGGTTGTGGGTGAAATGAGTTTTTTAAATTAGTGAATAGACCTGATAATATTTAATTACTGTCAGTAAGAATGTCATTGAGAGACAAAATGTTAATATTTAAGGAAGAACAGTATAACCAACAAGGAAAGTGTTTTTGGAAGGTAGAAGAAAATCAAACAAAAACGAAAGGAGAAGCCTTAAATAGGTGGTAGGAGAGGGGAAAATTCAAATATAACCAAAGGGAAGGAAAAAAGAATGGGCATGTGTTATGGTTAATTTTATGTGTCAACCAGACTGGGTCACAGGGTGCTCAGATATTTGGTTAAACATTATTTCTGGGTGTGCCTGTGAGAGCGTTTCTAGAAAAGATTAGCATTTGGATTCATGGACTGAGTAAAGCAGGTTGTCGTCCCCATATACATGAGCATCATTCAATCCACTGAGGACTTGGACAGAACGAAACTCTAGAGGAAGAGAGAATTCTCTCTTCATTTGACTGCTTGAACTGGGTCATCAGTCTTTGCCGGCTCTTGGGACTGGGACTTACACTATTGACACTCCTAGTTCTCAGACTTTCAGACTTGGACCAGAGCTACACCACCAAATTTCCTGGGGCTGTAGCTTGTAGATGGCAATTGTAGGACTTGTCACCCTCCATAATCATGTGAGCCAATTCTTTTTCTGATGTGTATATCTGTATTTTATATATATATATATATATATATATATATATAATACACAAATATGCATATACACATACATACACACATATCCATTTAGAGGAGGAAAAATTAAATTTAGTGGAAAAATAATAATGAATGCTGACTTTACATGAGAAATAATGCAAACCACAAGACAATGGAACAGTATCTTGAAACAGCTAAAAAAAAATTTTTTTTTAAATCACTGCTAACCTAAAACTCTATATTCAGTAGAATAATCTTCAAATATGAAGGTGAAGTAAAGGCATTTTCAGACTAAGAAATCAGAGAGATTTCATTACCAGGAGATTGACACTATATAAACTGTTAAAAAAAAAAAAAGGAGAAGAAAAATGATAACAGATGTAAACACGGATCTACAGAAAGGACTGGAGAGCACTTGAAATGACAAACATATGGGTAAATACAAAAGATTTTAATTATTAATTTCTTAAAAAATTAATTACCCATTTAAAGAAAAAATAATAACAATCCACTATGGGAGTTGTAATATGTATAGAAGTAAGACATATGAAAAAAGCAGCACAAATACCTGACATTAAGCAGATTCCAGATGAGTTAACAACAAATATTTAAATGAAAACTCTAAAGATTTTAGAAGCATATATAGAATACTATTTTTCATGAATTGAAGTAGGAACACATTTCTTAAATGAGACCAAAAAAAGAAAAAAACCAAAAGGGCATGATTGATAAATTAAAGTATACTGAACTGAGTAGGATAGGGCATAGTAAACAAAAATAAAAGACAAATAATAGTCCAAGAAAAGATATTTGCCCACAAATTGCAAAGAATTAGTACTTAGTACATATCAAGAATAATGATCAAGTCCGTAAGTAATCAAAGAAGTGATCCATGGCAGATAAAATGACCAAGGAAGCCAGCATTATTCATGAAGAGGAAACTAAAATTATTTATGGCCAAGTAAGTTTCTTTCTAGAAACTTTCACACACATGTGCACAAGAAACTTCACAAGAATTTTCACTGCATCATTGTTGATAAGTGCAAAAGCTGGCACAACCTAAATTCTGACTAATCAGGGAAGAAATAAATACATTTTATATATTTATATAAGGGAATAATTCACAATAATTAAAGTAAACATTAAACAGTAACAATAACAATTGAAAATAAAATAAGTACCAAAACTAAGTTGCAAAATGATAAATATAGAATACTATTTATAAGTTTAAAACAAAGCAAAACTTTGTTTATGAATGCATACCTATGAATGTTTACAACCTTGTATGTAGTGTATAGATATTTCACATTGATAAATAAATATAATCCACAAGGTTGTACTACTTGCAAAGACAGAAACCAGTCTCATTTATCCTTATTTCCACAACACGGAATGCAGAATAGGGGTTCAATAAATATTTGATAAATTGATTCATGAATAAAATTCATGTTTCATGACTCTGAACTCTAGTTCTTAGTATTTATGTGATATCAGTTAAGGTCTTTTGTAAACATGCATTATGTACTGGTAGAGGAAAATTAGCTTATCCTCAGAGTGGCTGAAAACAAACAATTACCAAAAACTTTGCTAATTTTGTCTTTCTAAAAAATCTCAAATTATGGATGACACAGCGGTGTTCCTTTTCAAAAGACCATATATTTTGAAATACTGATCTTCAAATAACTGTGTTTCCATTTACTAAAAGGAAAAAGAATGTCAAAATGCCAGGCTGTTTTTATGTATAATTTTAACATTTTTTCCTGTCTTCATAAAGTCCTAAAATCACGTTGTTCTCCAGATGCTAGTCCCAAAACCAAGTCTGATCCATTAATAGTTTATTCAAGAGAAGCCCGGATTTTCACAAACCCAGAGAGACAAAACTCACTGTAATACATTTCTACGTAGTTAACTGGGATCGTGATCATCGTAAAGTAAATCCATGTAATTCTCTACCTTTTTTTTTTTGTTCTGACACACCTGTTACGTAAGTACATACAAAAATACTTCCATGGTACAGCCTAGCAAGAGGCATACAGCAATATACCATATCCTTCAGCTCACATTTTAGTTTCTCAAGAACTTTTATCCCAAGTAGAAAATACATGCTAACTAATGAGTCCCCTTACTCACTTCTAATTCCGTCTCCTCCACTTATATCATCAGAAATTTGTCTTAGATCTTTAAATTTGCCCATGTTAATCTGGGCCAGAGACTGTATGGGGTCAAAGAACAAGACCTTTACTGTTTCACATTCAGCTCTCCTCAACTGGGATATTGAGATGCACGGGTGTGTGACAAGTGAGTTTTAAAAGGGGATTAGAAGTTATAGGATATGGTTTGTGCATTATCCAAAACCTGTATTATCCAACCAGTAATTCAACTGTCTGAATCTACATTCACCCACGACAGTGTTTCATATGTAAGCAGATGTATTACAGTAGAAAAAGGCAAAGAACCACATTTGTCAGGTAAATCTCAATTGCTTTGAGATCTCTTAGTGTAGTACCATCAGGAAAAGTTAGCCTAACAGAAAAATGTTTCTCTTTTCATCTTAGGTGATGTCAAATTGTAAGTGTATTACATAGGCTACCAATAACTGTCCGATGTCTTCCTAAATTATGTAATTTCCCTTTCAATTCCTACAGAAATGAAGTTCATGGCTAATGGAATAACTTTGACCTGTCTCTCAAATCATAGTCCAGAATTTAATGTTACCTGCTAATCTAGGAGGGAATGTGCCCACGAGTTCTCCCTGGCCAGTGGTGGTGCGGTGGAGGTACTCCGTCATCGTTAGACTTTGAGGCTAAACCAAGCAAATGTAGTAATCTAGTGTACACGCTCTAGTCTCTTTGATGGTGGCCTGATTTGGGATAAGAAGTAGCTTAAGGAATGGTCAGAGAAGTAGCAGAGAGTTAAATTGTTCAGTAGATTTAATGTCATTTTGACTTGCATTATGCTGACTTCCGAGGCCAATCCTCCAGAGTCTTCTTTTTCTCCTGAAATCAGCATATGCAAAAAGGAGATGTTGCCTCCTGACCCAGACTGTTCACCCTGATTAGTCCTCATTCAATTCCCTAGGATCTTGGAATGGCCATGGGATGACAAAGTCCTAAGAGCCAAGGCCTGAGGATGCCCAACATAACAGTTGATGGGAGTAAGTAAGAAAAAGTGGTGAAAATGCTTTCTATGTGGAAAGGACGGATAAAGGTCAATTTCCACGGGAAAATAATTTACAAACATAGCTTTCAATTCAAATTGCTCAAAAGCAAATAATTCTGATGCATGGTCTTGTTTTCTTGACGTGTTTTTCTTCAAACCCAGAGCACATAGCACCTCTTCTGTGAGCCTTTCCTCAGGCCCTGCTAGGAGACTCAGTCACCCTCTGCCCTAGATTTCCACCATCATTGCCCATATTTCTTATATTATGATAAGCTGTGTGATTATGTGCTTACCAATGTGTCTGAATAGGCAATAGGTTTCCAAACTGTAAAAGATTTGGTAAAGAATGGGCAGTTGATGAGGACCTTATCAATTTTAAAGGTAAACCATGAACCCCCATCACCAGTACCAAATGAGAGTCTTTTTGTTCAAGCTATATCCAAATTGGACATATAAAAACCATGCCTTCTTTTTTTATTTTTGGCCTACATTTTTCAGGTGGCAGAGTTTTCTCACCAGACTGACATTTACCAAACAACTGGTGTCAACCTTCACCTTGTAAATAAAATAAAAGCTTAGTTTTGAGTCAATTGCAGGAGATATAATAACTTCATTTGCTCAGATGAGCTACCCAAATCACTGAACTGGCCACTTTTAAAAAACGCTTGCCAAATAATGGACTTGTTAAATAGCAAATGTCAAAACCATATTTCTAATGTGACTAACAGACATTTGAAGCAAATATTTGAATCCAGTGGAATGTTAATCTAATATGAATATGCTTATGCTAGCAAACACTAAATCTAGATGAAAAACATGACATTTTTCAAAATAATAATCTCATATAAATAATGCTTATGCTAGAAATGCTAAAATTTAGATGGATGACATTTTTTAAAATAGTAAGCTATGTATATTTTACATATATGTGCAAAATTTCATGTAATTTAAATGTATTTTAAATCTCAATCTGATTTCAGGATTACAGTGTTTTGAGTAGTAGCCCTCAGACTGAGCCCAAATCTGTAAAATAGCAGTAAAAACACCCGATGCACTGGATTGTTTTAAGGATTATATTAGATACCATTTGCACAACCCTTAACTTAGAATCTGACCCACAGCAAGTGCCCAGTAAATGAGAGCTTCATGTTAATATAACTTCCATTGCTTTGCATACATACTTTCCATGAACTCTTACTGGAAGATATTCCCAGATGTTTGTTATATTCTGTGCACTTTAACCCTAGAAAAATAATGCATTCTCTTTTATTGCAGTTTGTGTCATTTTACTTACCAAGTTAAGTTCCATTTATCTTTTACCATCATGCTACAACATTCTCAACTTAAGTATGTTTCTTCTACACAGTTCTTGTCCTCCTACCACTCAATAGCATTACAGTGCTTTATCAGATAAGGTGCCTGAATCCACTAGTTTCCTAAATTTCCTCTTTCAAGAAACTTCGTGTCCCCAAAATCTTTAGGGATTCCTAAAATATCTATTTACTGATTACATACTATCAGTTATTTTTATTCAAAGCCTTTCAGAAAAAGACTGATTGAGGAAGTAAACCAACTTACTCCAGGAGAATCTTGGGTTATCTTGACCTCGAGTTCAACTTCAGTTAAAATTTTTTAGAGCCAGAAAGAAGTTCTTCACTCAATAATCTCAAATTTCACTAGGGAGCCTTATCATCTATCCAGTTAAGAATTTCTTTGATCCCCGGTCTGCCTAATCTAATGTTTTGGAAAAGATATTTTGCTCTCAGTTCTGGAAGACTTATTTTCTTACTTTTGGTGAGAAAAAAAAAAAAGAAAAATGTGAAAGGCCCCAAAGATTGAAACAAATGCTGAACAAAGCCCTGGGTCCAGATTGTCGTTCTGATAGCCTGGTTATTCTTTCTTGTCTACACTTGGTTTTCACAACTCCTCCCTCCATTTCATCCTTGGGTCACTGTCTTTAGAGAAGCAGTCAGAATCCCACCTTGTATCATGAGAGAGATTCGCCTTCTTGCATTTTTACCCTTAGGAAAGAGTTTTTGTTGTCTAGTCTTAGATGTGGAGTTGTCGACTCAAAAAAATAATAATAATAACAATCTTGAATGGGAGTGAACACTTCTGACCCTTGGGAGAAGAAAAAAAAAATCTTTAGATATCATGGTAAACGGGAACAAGCACGAGGATGAGATAAAAGAGAAGTGCTTCCCTGGATATAGTGCAGACTCTCTCTATCAGCAGTCACTTCAGAGTTGTGGCTCTAGCTGGGCAGGTTGGGGTGGGGGTGGAGGACCTCCCTTGGGCCACTACCTTACCAATTCCTCCTGATAAATGCAGGTCTTTCTGCAGCAACTAATTCTTTTCATTTGTACTTTTCAGTTGGATTTATGGCCCTCTTTCACACTCATTTTCAAGAAGGGTTGGCAGTGGTACGGTAAGCAGTGAGTGAAAGTCACTGAAGTCCCACTGGGGCTCTAAACAGAGTGGCAACAAACTGTGGCGTCTTGGGCACATCATTTCCCTTTCTCAGCATTAGCTTTATTTAACTTATAATGACTGGCAGAGAAGAAAAGAATGAACTCTAAGGACCTTTTTACCTCTGGCTTTCTATCCTTTTTTTTTTTTTTTTAATTTTCTTCCGAAGATCTCAAGCACATTGTATTTGTAACTGTTGTTTTAAAACTATACACACAGACACCCATGTGTACACAGTGTTTAAACCCCTCTATTAGTGAACTGTCAAAATACTACCAAATGTGAAGACAGACTTCAGAGTTGATGGAATGTGCCTTTACTCATTGTGACCCCCCAGCTAACAGATTGGGGTCATGGATATTGGAATTGCAGCCCCAGAGCATAAAGACCCATGTTAGAACAGTTAAAATGGCAAATTCCTGTGCACTTGGCAGTGTCTATTTTATGAATTACCATAAGAAAGGCTCCCATTATTATTTACTCCTCAGCATTCGAGGCTAAACATCAAAAGAACCAAAGCTCCAAAATGTCAAGTCCAGGGAGGAAATGTTTCAAGAAAATTTATTTTTGTACCAATTTAACTTTTCTCTGAATTTCAAGAACAAGGGTGTGGGCCTGACATTAGACCACTATGTTAAATGGGATTCATCCAGTTCTAATTATTACTCCCTGTTACAAGCCCAAGGACTCCACGGTACTCTTGGCACATGTAAGTTATTGGCCGGAGAGATTGTACGAAACAAAGAAATCTCCTTAATTATAAATGATTTAAAAAAAAAACAAAAAACCTACACTACAACTCTGAGGTATAAAGGATTTGAGAGAAGATGAGACTCTGGAGATAAGACTCTAGTTATTTATCACACTTCTAAAGTATATTTCTTCTAAAGAACTTAGAATGCCAGGAGCTTTGTCCTATAGTAGTTACTTGTGCAGTTTTTTAATTTGTGTTTTTTTTTTCTTTTGCAATCTCTTTCCTTCATTTATTCAATGAAAAACAGCTGAGGAATAGTTTTATTAGTTCTGGGCATATGACTAGTAATTTCTGGAGTGGCTGTTTTCAGAACCCATTCCAAGCAAGTCATCTTTTTGAGTCTTACTTCTTTTCTGCTTGCTAAATACAATATTAGTGTTTTTGCTATTATTTTGCCTATTTTTAAATTTGTTTTAGTCATGATTTGATTGTTTTAATCCTATGATAGGGGAAAAAAAACCAACTAAAAATTGGTGAATTTATACATGTGAAGCCTACTATGTGCAGAGAGCTGGGCCAGTGAGTCTCCCACACAAGGAGAAAGGAGAGCCAGACATTGCACAATAAGTGACAGGGGTATTAGTTGCAATAGGAGTTCAGGGAAAAGAAGAAACTTCACAGTGTCTGGTCTATTATTCAGATAAGGTCAAAGCTGAGGAGACAGGCTCATCCAGGGGTTAAAACTTTCCCTGAAAAGCCTAATAAGGAACAGGGACTTGGAAATAACAGAGTGGAAGTTTTCAGGATTGTATGAAGCCCCCACAATAGACTGGATTAACCAAAACTTTTTATTCCATCCAACTCTGCTCCATTAATCAAATGAAGGTATATTTTCCCAGTTAGAATACCTTTTCTCTTTCTAAGAGCAAGGGCTTTTGAATGTCAAAAGTTCTGCAATCCAGCTTACACTTATAAACATAGGAATAAGAAGGTCTTGCTAAACTGAAGGGTCTCAAAGGCCACGTAACTAAAAGAAAAGTGTACAATGCCATTAAGATATTTATTATACTAATGTGTATTAAAACAGGTACTGGGAAGAAGGGAGGCTGTTTTTAAATTTTTCCAAGTCCATGAGATTTCGGGGGGCATGGCATGCTGAGAGGACTCCCTGAGGATGGGAGCCTCACAAGGAGAAATGTGATCAGGCCATGTAACATGAGATTGAGGGGCTTCCCATAGGCAAATCGTTGTAGGTCAAAAAGGGTGAGTTGGGAAGCTGAGCGTGACACCTCAGGCAGCCCACCATGTTTCAAATGAACCATGGTTTGCAACTGAGCACTCCATCATGGCTGACTGTTTTAAACCATCATTACACTTAGAGAAGTGCTTATCACATTTGCTTTACTTATTAACCAGTTTTGAACTCTGGCACTTGGGTTGCAAACAATGACAACTTATCTCTCAAAGAATATAAAATGCAAGCTTTTGTATCGAATAGTAGAAAACAAAGAAAAAAGAACAGATTCCCTAGAGCGGTGGTTCTCTAAATGTGGTCCCTAAGGCAGCAGCAGCAGCTGGGAACTTGTTAAAGATGCAAATTCTAGCAGAATCAGAATCAAAAACTAAGGGATGGGACCAAAATGATCTCTGCTATAACAAATCTTTCAGCTAAGGTTTGAGAACCACTGTTTAATAAACAAGTAGGAAACACCATACTTAAAAGTTCAACTTTTAAGAGATCAAGATTTTAAATCAATTTGTAAAGAATGTACTGTGTCTTTAGTCTGTTGCTATAAAAGGCATAAACCTTGGCCTGAAGGAGCAGTTTTAGCACACTGCATATGAAACGATTAAAGAACAAGTCAAGAAGGATGTCAGCAAGAAATCAAACCAAATGTCTGAGGAGGCAGGAAAGAGATAAGGGCAGTATGAGCAGAGCATCCAGAAAGTGTAGACAGGATGCAATGGGCTCCTCATAGGAAACTTTCCTAATACACAGCATTTCCAATTCATGAGAGTATATGTGCTCCACTTATCCAAGAAAAAGACCAAAATATATGACTCTCTGCTCCCCATCACAGCCATAATGTGTAGAAAATAGCCTCTTCTAGGCACAGATTGAGGACCCTCTTCAGCCTCCACTTTCTGTCCTGGATGTAGCAGAGTTTATAACCAGCCGAGTAGTAAGAGCTGGACACCCTCCTGGCTCGAGGGCCTCAGGCAATAGCTGGTAACATCGTCCTCTGGAAAAACTCCAGGTCTGAGGAGGACTATGAAAAGACTGAAAAAAGTGAGCTGGAGATGCTTTTAGTCAGAGCCCATTCAGAGTTTCACAGCCAGCATGTGGACTGTATTTAGATTCCTAAACAAAACAGAGAGGGCAAGACGGACAAAACTATCACCCCCATTAAGTGGGCAGAGCTCTGAGCCAGGACCAAAAGTTGGCCCAGTGTGTGGGAACATGGGCCAGCCAGCCCTGTTTCGAATCCTCTCCCAGGCAGGGGCAGTCAGGAACGTGCTGCAAAATGGCATGCTGGCCCCCTCTCAGCTTTCAACTCAAAGGTTAAGGAGCCACCCTAGTTTCCTTGAATCGCCCACTGTGAATTGTTAAATGTGAATCTAACCAAATCCTTTTGATGTTACTTATATTTTTTCAAACAGAGGCCTGGGATTCAGCATTTGGTAGACACTACTTCCTGGACTGTAGTGGGTTTTTGGACTGACAATCCCATACCACAAATATACATCAGTTCCTGATAGCAGAGAAAGGGAGTCATGCCTTATCTTAATGTTTTCTAAAGTATGGATTGTTGGCCATGTATATTAGAATCCCTCAGATTCTTGTTAAAAATACAGGTCCCCAGGTTGCATCCAAGACAAACGCAATGAGAAATGTGTTAAGGTGGAGCTCGGGAATCTGCATTTTTTTTACAAAATTCCCAGGTGATTTGTATGTCTATCAATATTTAAAACATAGTTAGTTTATTTAATTTATTCTTTCACAGTTATGGAGGTAGAAGTCCAAAATCAAGGGATCAGCAGAGGCGCACTCCTTCCAAAAGCTCTGGGGCAGAAGACTTCCCTGCCTCTTTGAGCTTCTGGTGGCTGTTGGCTATTCTCGATTTGTGTCCTCATTGCTCTTGGCTCTGCCCCTGTGGTCACATTGCCTCCTCCTCTTCCCCGCGTGTCTTCTCCTCTGTGCTTCTCTCTGATAAGGATACCTGAGATTGTGTTTTCGGCCCACTGCATAATACAGGAGAAGCTCCTCCACTCAAGATCCTTAACTTAATTGCATCTGCAAAGACCCTTTCTCCAAATAATGTCACATTCACAGGTTCTGGGAATTAGTATGTGAGGCGTTTGGGAACTACCACACAGCCCATCATAGAATCAAAGAGGGTGAAGAAGTAAAAACGGTGTAAGGAAAGAAAACAGCAGCTTCCCTGCCTTTGGCACATTTAACCTACTGAGCCAGGAAGGCTGGGGTGTTGTGGATTGCAGATGAGACCTGATGCCAAAATAGATTGAAATTTAAATTAATAGAAAAGATGTCTCTATGCCCTGTCCTCTTCATTGTCATGCTTCTGTGTTCTACATGACACTGCGGAAGGCCAACTCCTCTTTAGGTCAATAATGATTTAGCCAAAGGAAAATTACAAGCTGAAAAGGGTAAGTACAACTAACCAGAAGCAATGTTATTAGCCTGAGTAAGAAGAGTTCTGGAAATGTGATGTCCACATAGTACCAAAACATCTGTCAGTTTGCAAACCATCTCCCTCGTTCTTGGAGAGACCTGGGGGAGGGGGTACCTAAAATGAAAACTTTATCTTCTTATACTTGCTAAATCCTGTAGTCTTGGAAAACACGCTAAAATCATGTGAGCCAGGCAATAAAATCTCATTATGCAGATCATATGTTTTATTTGCAATAAGAGCCAGTAACACATGGCATAAATTATTTTTGAGTAGGGTAAATTGTTTCAGAAGTGTAGGAAGCCACGATTAATTCATGTCTAAGACAAAAAGAACTTCGGGAAATGCCACTTAAATTATCTGATTCCAAAAACCTTGCCAATGCACAAGAAGTTGCTGCAGGACACAAATGGAAAGTCATGTACTATCGGCGCATTGTCCATGTGACTCACTTCTACTGAAGTACACATAAGCCTAAAACATAATTCTTCAGAATGCTGCCGTTTTAAATTTAAAAAATCACGCAACAGAGTTTCCTGTGTATTGAATATTAAATCACATGTTGGACTTCACCAATGCATGTAAAGGGAGAGAGAATCCTGTTCCCAAGAGATCCTGTTGAAATTGTGAAATATCTTTGATAACTTTCTGGAAACTATGGAGAGACCCTTACCAGGAAATCCCGGTGTCTAAACACTGGCAAATCTTACTTACGGCTCACCACTTCCAGCGTCAAGAGGGCAAGGCGAGTGAACTGCAGCTAGCAAAACCAATCTTGGAGAGTTAGTCTTACACTAGCTTAGCATTATTGAGAAGAATGTTTTTTTTTTATCATTTTTTAAATTTGATGCATCCACCTAAGGACAGAGTCTTACTGCTAATAATACTAATAACAACTCCTTACTGAGAACAAGTGATATCTCACTCTTCACAAGTTGTTTGATATCACTTTGCTAGGCAGTAGGTGATGACCCCAATTTTACAGAGAATGAAATGTAAACTCACAGAAGTGAAGCAATTTGCCCGAATGCACACAGTTAGTAGGGGAGAGAGCCATATTTCACCTCCAGTCTATCTAGCATCAAACCCAAGCTCTTTGCCAACATAGTCTCTCCTCTTTGACTCCCACTGAAGATTTCTTCTTCTGCCACATTGTCACTTTGAATTGTTCCCCATTTTCTGGTACTGTTGGCAGAGGTTTTGCATGACCTGCTTATCTGTCTTGACTAATTATTTCTTTTCAGCTCATTTGATGGGAATTCAAATATGCAGAACCTACAGATTGTATCACAGAAAGGTAAGCATCTTTGTCCTTCCTCTCTTGGGTTTACAGCACATATATCCAACCCTTCATCTGCTTTCTTCTACAGAAATATCACTCTTCCAGGAAGTAAGATAAACCTGTGGAAACTGATCATTGTACATTTGAAGTGAGTCATCTATGCCATAGCATCATCCGAGACCCTTCAGAGAAAGTTCCATTTTCTTCTAGCATCACTCAGGTTTTTGAAATACCAAAAAGCAGGTTTGGGTCCATTCATCTTTCAGCCTTCTACACCTTCCCAGCACCCAGAACCTTGAGGCTCAAGTTGTTAAAGAAAAATTTTCCTCTGCTATTGTCCTTTATGAGCTCAAATTCTTCCTAAGCCTTACCTACACCTCGCTGCATTCCTTAGCCAGATGTCTGGTAAAAATTATTCCTCTGCTAAGTGGTTAATAGTTGATACTGTCATAAGTTATTGTCCCTCCCCAGACAAAAATGTTTTCAACGTAAGTTTTACAAAACAGTCTCTAAATGTGGAATTTCAGTTATTAAGGCAGACTAACAAAAGAGATCATTTTGACAAAATTATCCTAGAATCATGGAATTTCAGAGCTCAGGACTTTAGAAACCAGTGCTTTTACTTCTCCCTGTAGTCCTTATTTTATGGTTAGGAAATTAAAGCCCAGAGTGGAGAAATTTACCCCAAACCAGCCAGAAGGCAATTCAGGTCTCGTATCCAGTGACTTGTAATGAATACATGGGATTGATCTTGCTAATTCCCCCTACAATGAGCCAACCAAATCAGCGACTGTTTATTCTCACTTTAGTTCTGCCACCTTTGGTAAGTACTCAAATATCTAAAATTGACACCCTCTCATTTTTTTAAATAATGCTAAGCTCCAAAAAGGCCAGTCAAACAACACAATTTTCAGTGTATGGAAATTTTCAGAGTCCTATTTCAACATTAAAAAATAAAATTTGTATAAGTACAAAATGAAAACACTTTCTCCCTCTCTCTTTTTTCTTCTGTTAAGATAGAAGTTTTCATGCACATAGGTCAAATCATTTTAAAATCCATTTAAATTGGCCCAGGTCAGACTATGCTCATGGACCCAGCTCAGCCATACAGCACCTCATTTTATTTGGTCTGGGTTAAGCCTGCACAGTTAGCAGGGTGATTTTCACCTGTCATCACGTAGCTGGGAGAATGCTGAGAGACATACTCTTCGTCTGTTTGAGCAGCTTCTTGCTACTCAAATCCCAAATATCCCCTCAAAGTCTTTTATAAGACTTCTCTAGAAAGTGATGAAGGTTACAAAAAAGGGAAAACTCAGGTCAGTGATTGGTAAGAATTTGGAGTTAGAATTAAGGGCTGGAAAAGAGAACTCTATAAGCAGATAGAGGTGAGAGGGAGGCAGACAGGAGAGAAAACCAAAGAGATGGTCCACGCATACCTAGATTCTGCTATTTAAATGAGCAATGGGGAGGCCCAATGACATTTCTAATGAAGGAGCTGTAGCTGGTCAGGCTGAGGGACAAGGGTGGCGTGCTTGAGACCTGTGGCTCTGCTGGTTTTGGTCCAGCTAGAAGAAGCTAGAAGAGCATTTTCTCCACAGCCCCTATCCCTGCCTCTCTCCTTAATCTACTTCCCATCCATAATCAACAGTTACATAAAGAAGAGGCTCCATTCAGATAACACTTTCTCCCTTTTGACAGGACAGAACAGAGAGCAGTTAGCTATTTCAACATACTCTCTGGAGAGATTAGTGCCAGCTCGGGAAGGAGAAGGGTCATCTCCTTTATAATTCCTCCTGAGTTCTTCCCCCTAAGAGATTGCTTGCTACCTTAACTAATGGATTTCTGTGAATTGGGAAAGAATAAGAAGTTACTAAGAAAACCCATTGAACACCCAAGCATACTAAATTCCCCACTCAATTTGCCTTACCCATCTCAATTTTCTCCTCCTTTACATAAGCAAAGGAGGGCAAGATTCATATTTCTTGAAAATGAATTTGAGGTATGACTGAGATCAAAATTATATTCTAATCTCTTTTACATTTCTCTCATAATTTATTATAACCATATTAATGTAATTATGTGCTCTTGGAATCAAACAAAAAAATTTAAAAGTTATCATAGATTCATGCAATATGCCAAAAGGTTATGATAGACCCATAAAAGATGCCAATAGTTCTAATCCAATGTTTGGTTAAATAACCTAGTGTTTTGGATTGAAGCTACCCCCAACGCAGTTTGAAAAATATTTTTTGATGAAAGCTACCCAAAGTCCTAGCACCCATTTGAAATTTTCTCAATGCCCTTTACTACACCTAAATTGCTACTTTTAGTTTTATTTAAATGAGCTACATGTACTCAGAACAATTATGGGAAAATAAAATAATTTACAGGCCTGTGCAGTCAGTGTTTTATTTGGTTGAAAAATAATTTGGAGTCTGTAGTTGACAATACACATGAAAATACAGAAATTAACAATTACTTATCTACTTTCTAAACCCTTATAAAATCTAATCAGAATCAGTTGCTATATAAGCAGAGAATGAAAAGTAAAACAGCGTTCTCTGTTCTGTTCCATTGGTCCATGTCTCTATTTTTGTGCCAGTACCATGCTGTTTTGGTTACTACAGCCTTGTAGTATAACTTCAAATCTGGTAAAGTGATGCCTCCAGATTGTTTCCTTTTGCTTTAGGTTGTTTTGGCTATTTATAGCCTTTTCTGGTTCCAAACAAAGAGTAGAATTATTTTTTCTAGATCTGTGAAAAATGACGTTGATATTTTGATGGGCATTGCATTGAATCTGTAAATGACTTTGGGTAGTATGGACATTTTAACAATGTTGATTCTGCCAATCCATGAGCATGAATATATTTTTCCATTTGTTTATATCATCTGCTATTTCCTCCCTCAGGAATTTGTTGTTCTCTTTGTAGAGATCTTTCACCTCCTTGGTTAAATATATTCCTAGGTATTTTATTTTCTTTGTAACCATTGTGAAAGATATTGAGTCTCTGATTTTATTCTCAGCTTGACTGTTTTTGGGTCATAGGAATGATACTGATTTGTGTACATAGATTTTATAACCTGAGATATTGCTGAATTTATTTATCAATTCCAGGAGTCTCTTGGCAGAACCTTTGGGGTTTTGTAGATATAAAATTATATCATCAGCAAAGAGCAATAATTTGACCTCTTCTTTCCCCATTTGGTTACCTTAATTTCCTTCTCT
>RJWJ010024089.1:0-25179 GCA_004363605.1 Indri indri
AGCTATGTGGCCTTGCCGAAGTGCAGTGGCTACTCACAGCCTGGTTACTGGGCACTACAGCCTCCTCAAACTCCTGGGCTCAAGTGATCCTCCTGCCTCAGCCTCCCACGTAGCTGGGACTACAGACCCAGTGCCACCACATCGGGCCCCACCCACTTTTGAAGGTGCTCATCAAGTCCCATATCCTTCATAGAGTCTTCCCGGGTCACTCTCTCTGTCCTTTAGACCGAATGTATTACAGTGGAAAAAGCCGTGGAGATCAAGGTTCAAGTTCTAACGTTGCCACCAATTCTTTGTGCACCTCTCTGCAAGTTATTTCCTCTCTTTGCAACTCAGTTTCCCCTTCTTTAAATGAGGGGTTGGACCCTGTTAGCGAAGGGAAACTCCTGGCTCCTTCTTAGCCCCTCTTGGCATACTCCCAACCAAGAGGAGTGCTCTCTGTACTGGCCAAATTCTAGGACATTTTATTGGTTCAGAAATTCAGAGGGTAGAGCTTTTTTCACTGGTAAACAAAAGGGTTTTAAGATCAGTGCTCAATTTGGGGTGATCTCTCTCTCTCTCCTTCTTTCTCTGGCCTTGCAGCAAGACCTCCCATTTAGAAAGGGGTCTCTCCCACACTCTGCCCCTATTCCAACTCTTTGTCTAGCAGAGACCAGAGTGAGGCCTAAGGGAAAGGAGGCCACTTGGAGAATTTAGCTTAGGAAAGCAGGTTCTCTGTGTGGTCTGACTTGGCTCAGCAGAAGGTCAAAGCCCCAGCTGATTCCTGCTCTGTATCCTGTGGCAGACAGAGGAAAGGACTGGTGTGTTCAAGGCCTCTCTGGCTCAGTATCGCCTTAACCCCTGCTTCTCTTCCTTTCTCTCCTCTACCCACAAGTAACTAGCACAGGCATAGGCACCCTGTAAACATGCTCTGATTGATAGAATTTGGCAGAGGAAAATGCTTATGAAAGACTTAAAGAGGAGCACATACATTTAAGCAAAAGGACAAGTTTGGTTGTATGATTGTTCTCAGGCAGAACAAGGGTATGGCATCAGGAAATTGGAAGAATGGTTTCTAAGTATCTTTGAAAATGGATATTTTTGCCTTGAAACTGCAGTTTCCACTTTAAGGAATATGATGAATATATTTTGAAAGTAATGTCTAGTAATATGGACCTCCTAGAGTTCGAATAATTCTTTGGGGGAAAAAGAGCACCCCAAAATGCTTCTAAAAGGGTAGGAGGGACCCTACATCCTCTTCTAATGTGGTGTCTCTGTTCAAATCAGTGCCATTGAGGAACGTTAAAACCCTTGGTAGGTGCCTTGTCATACCATGGGCTGGGTATGTGACCCAATGGTTCTGTCTCTCTTACCAGAACAGGGAGCACCTAAATTGGGGCATCACATATGTTCTCAAACACCAGGGTTATCATGGACCTCAGCAGAATTTGTGGGAAAATGCAAGGGGCATTACCTGCATCTGCAAAAATTTAGCTGAGTGGAACTAGGCTTTCCGTAAGGTGTTCTCCTGACTCAGGCATGTCCCAAACTGGCCAATGTGTCTTGAGACCCCGGGCAAACATCCAAGTACCACCTTCCTGAATTGCTCCTAGAGGAAAAGGAGGCTGTTTCAACTTTCTATACTTCTTAAAGTGTTACTTTGATTAGACAGGAGAAAGCAGTCTGTTTAGCAATATTACTATGATTACTCTGTCATAGTTATATTTTTAAATTATACTTTCCTTTGCCAAGAGCAAATGAAAACATGCATTTGTTCTGAAGATCCAACTGAAGCTGTGTAAGGTTTTCCCAGAAAGGTTTGAAAATGTTTTCTAGGCCCACTGCTGGCCAAATAGGAAGTCGGCCCCCATCCCCATGTCAGGCGTTCATACTTTTTTTTTGTTTTAATAAATACAAACTCTTTTTAAAAATAAAGTAAGTTTTATTATTGCTACAAGAATAAGCATTTTGTTGTTTATACATTACTTGCAAAATACATAAAATATAAAGAGAAAAACAAACATCACCTATAATACCAGAAACTCAGAAATAACCACTGTTAAAGATTTGGTATATTTCTTCCTAGCTTTTTCTCCATACATTGATACAAAACTATGGATGCAAAATATTCCCGATACCCTTATAGTACATATTCAGGAACACATTGCAAAAATAATTCTGCACCTTACCTTTATCACAAAAGCAAACCACAGATAACCATTGCTAGGTTTTTGGTTTATTCTCTCCATACTTTTGTCTGTATATTGATACAAAACTATGCATGCAAAATGTTCCCAATATATTTACAGTGCATATTAGGAACACATCGCAAAAACAGTTCAGTATCTTTCTTTGATTGCCTGTAGTGCCATAGCTCAGAGATAACCACCTTTATAGGCTTTTGCTAAAATTCTTGCTAGCCTTTTCCCCATATTATTGATACAAAACTATGAATGCAAAATATTCCCAATACATTTATATTACATATTAGGAACACATCGCAAAAATAGTTTAGCATCTTTTTTTGATCACTTAGTATACCACAACTCGGAGATAACCACTATAGAGGTTTTAAACATTTCCTTTAGCCTTTTATCTGTATATTGATACAAAATTATGCATATGGAATGCTCTCTATATACTTATATTGCCTAGGGGGGAAAAGATTTTGCATGTTTCTTTTATCACTAAACATATCAGGAGCACATTCTCATGTCACAAAAATTATTTTCAGAAACATTATTTTAAATGAAAGCATCTATTCCATTGCATTAGATACACCATATTTTATTTATCCAATCCTTTGTTACTGGTTATTCAGGGTGTTCCTAATTTCCATCCTTAAAAACATTGAAATGAGCATATTCCTTTTTTCTGTGGCTTTCTGTTCATGTAGTTTTTGTTTTTTCTTGACCACTTGTGAGGACTCAACGTATTAAAAATGACCCTGTGTCTATAATGCTTATAGCAAATATTTTTCCAGTTGTTTGCTTGAGCATAAATTCTTTAACATTCTAGCACAAATATAAAATCATATGCCCTATGTAAGTTTCAATTCATTAAATAGAAATGTAATGTGACAGTTAAAGACACAAATAGTTAAGGACATTCCCATCACACTCCTATGAAACTACAACTCATCTCCCCATCCCACGGCAACCTTTTTCTTCCTTGTTTAGGGCCCACTTTCCTGCTGATCTTTTCATCTATTGGTCTTGTAATACTTACCACGTGTGTTGCTCTGAAGACGAGTGGCTCTCAGACCTTTCAGTTATCAATCTGTCACAAGTGCGCAGTGGTATCTCGTGACATGATGATCCCCGAGATGTCTGAGGTCTGTGCATCCTCGACCCCAAATTTCTGTATCGCCCATGACCCCTAAAGACTTTTTAGAGAATTATTTGACAACATAGCAGAAAAACATGGCATAACAACAACAAAGATGAAAAAGTAGAGAAAGAAAAACTTCAGCTCTAATCCCACCACCCTTAAGTAGCAAGTATGTTTGTTCTGCAGGTTCCTTCCAGTTTCTGCTCCTACTTTAATCATGGTGTCCATGTGATTTTATGGCCCTGATTTTTAAAACTTGTTATCATAAGCATTTTCTAGGTTTCTATGTAGTCTTTATAATTATTAGTTGTAATTGCTGAAAAAGGTTCCATTGAGTGAGTGACTAGATTAAGTTAACCCCTATGTTTGGACATTTTGTTTGTTTCCTTAAGATTAATTTGGTTGAATCTATAGAAAATAACAAATATGGGCCAGAGGTTTTAAATGAATTTAAATCACACTTTTTTGGTTTGTGCACATCAATTCATACACAGCTAGGTAATTTACAAACACTATCGAGTAATCCTGGGGCCAATCTTGGGCCTCACCCAGGAAGTGTCCGGTGTGTAGGCAAAAGCACACCATAAGAATAGTCAGTTTCACCTGGAATTTTTCTAACCAAACATACTAATTCAACTCCATTTCCTGTTCTAGTCATTACTATGTAGTTGGTTCTGACTAACAGGTAATGCCATAAGGAGAACAGCAGGGAGTCCGGAGGAAGAGGCACCAGAGACTTGTCTCAGACAAATCCTTAACCTCTAGAAGCCCCAGCTATCTTGTTTTCAATTGTTTTTTGACTGCCTTATGTATGTATCTTGTTCAAAGTTGTTGCAAATAAAAAATATGAGAGAATTTGGAAAATATGTAAAAACATGACACAAAAGCAAGATCTTGGGATTATTATGAATCTGAGGATTCTGTGGCCAGGCTTTTAAAAGGTCTGGTCTTGGGATTATAGTGTAGTGTTGTCTGGATAGCAGGTGGGGGTGGGAATGAGGAACAGGTGAGGGAGATGCCTTGGGAAACTCAGACTTCAAAGCAACCAAGACTCTCAGTTTGCTGCAATGTTCTCAGCTCCCTGACCAGCGGTGAAGCCGGGGCCATCTTCCCAAACTCCCACCAGTTGCTCAGATTACAGAGCTCAATAGTGTAAGGGGAGTGCTCCAAATCCAGAGTGACCACAGGAAGTGGAAGTCTTTCAGGGCTCCTCCCTAATGGCCCAACTTGCTATCCCTACAGGGGTTTCAGCCTCTTTGAACTTGCCAAAGAGATCGATTGTGGAGCTGGGGAGGGAGGCTAAGGTGGCTGATAGGTGAAATATGAAAGAGCTAGCAGATCCTGTTCATTCACTGAGCAGTAACTGATGGGAGGGCCCGAGTGGGACGCAGGGGTCAGGGAGATGTACATTTGCTACAATTGATGTATATATACACTTTTTTCGTTTAAGAGTAATGTAGTAACTCTTCATACAAATGCATATGTAAAGTTCTAGGGTCATGAGAATAAGTAAAACTGCAGGCCAGTGGGAAGATAGATCTCTAAAAACATATGCCAACTTGGATATAGCTCCTGTCTCAAGTCTTTTAATTTCTATCAGCAAACTTTGATTGATCTTCCCAAAACATGCTTTTTGAACCTATTTTTATTTTCATTTTGCGATCTCTCAGGAAAGGTGCCTATAAGTTAACTCTCATCTTGTAGGCTCACGTTTTATGCAAGTGTTGTCCTGAGCTCTACAGACCAGGATTCAGGGAACAAACCCAGTCCCCTGCTGCCCCATCTGCCTTGATGAATTCTATGGTGTTTTAAGACAATCAGCAAAATAATTTGCACTGCAGAGTCCTTATGAGTTTTTTTTTAATTGGACAATTGCCGTTATTAACGGAAATCAAAAGCAGTGTACAATCTTTCCATCTCCCAGCAGTGGAGTATTTCCAATTGTTTTCCTGTGTGAGGTTCCACTTTAGTCCTTGTCTGTGTGCATGTATACATTTTTTACAGAGTTGCAACCGCTGCCTTTTTCTGTGGCCCTGGTTATTGGCATCTAGTTCTCCAAGTAACATTGACACACATCTGTTCAAATCAATTGACGTTCTCATCATGACTGACTCATTTGGCGGGAAAACCAAGTTCACATGCCAATTGGAACAAAGAAGTGTGGGTATTGGGGGAACAGCAGGGAGAAAGAAATGGTGGGAGAGGATTCTTTCGACTTACACATCATAAAACATTTTCCAATAACATTTTTAAAGGATGTATAATATTACACTGAGTGATTGATTATATTTTACCCTCTTATTGTGGGACACTTGGGTGGTTTTCAATACCTAGTGACTTAAAAATGCATATAAATTACAGCCTTTGAGAGATGATTGTATTTTCTTGAAACAGGAGTCTTCTGTGTCCAGATCCCCGCCAAGAGTGTTGATGTAGTGTTCCCTTGTTGGGAAAAAACAATCAGTACTGCTAACTGGAGACAGTTGGATGCCTTAAAAACATTTCCTGTGATTAAAACTTTTTAAAAGAATTATGTTCAATTCTAGTTTATCAAAGTAACCTGTGTATCTTGTCCCACAACTTATAGAAATGTCGAATTTTAGATTTAGAGCTAGGCTAAGCTTTACCTAGCTTAAGGGCCAGGGCTGTCTAATAAACTTTCTACAATGCCACGTGCACGCAGCTTCCTCACTAACAAATAACATGTGTTGGGGTAAAACAAGAAAACACTGGAAAGGTGCCTTGTTGGAGGTGGTAACACTGGATCAATGAATCAGCCGACTATAAATTGATTCACTTTATACAAGTCTCCCACACATTATGATGGACATTTAGCAATGTTGAAAAAACAATTTAAAAGAATACCTTAGGGAGTTGTTAAAGAGAATTTATCGTCTGGAACAAATTGCCATCTTCTTAATTGACACAGAAATGTTTGACTAAAATATTGCTTTATTCACATTTTTGTCCTTGGAGGAAAATCTAGGCACACTGAAACTTCGAGCGTGTAAACAAAGGTGCAAGGAATGTTTTAAGTCAGAAAAGGGCACCACGCAGTCAGGGGGCTGAGTGGACGAGTTCAATTTCGATGCCTCTCGGAGCCCCGGGCAAAGGCCGCTTCGATTCTGGAAGGCAACGCCCCCCAGTCAGGATCACTCGCTCCCGGCCCTCCGCCCCTCGCGTCCCCAACAGGCCCCGGCGTCTCACCTGGGTCCTGCAGGCGTCCACTGGAGGAAGCCGGATGGCGCGGGCTGGGTCCTCGGGGAGGCGGCTAGCACAGGGCCTCCTTCTGGCTCGAGGGGGAAGCTACGGAGCGGGGAGAGAGGGGGAAGGGAAGCCAGTGAGAGGCAGAAGGAGAGTCGCTGTGCCCCCGACCCCCAAGGGCAAAGGCAGGCGGAGGCGGGAAACTGTCCGCCCTTGCGGCCTGGGGGCTGCCGGCCTGTGGGGCCCAGGGCCGGCGGCCGGGCGGTGGCCCAGGGAGCCGGCAGGGCAGAGGCCGCCAGGTCGCGGCCCCCCGGGGGCATGAGGGTCAGCGTGGCCGGGAGAGCCCCGGCGCAAGGGAGTCTGGGAGGGCGGAGGTTTGGGCCGCTGGGGCCGGAGTCCCAGCTCCGGACTGGACCCTGGGACCCCTGACGACCCCCGGCCTCCCCACACTGGGAGTCCTCTTGGGGCCCAGCCGGCCCCGGGAAGCCCATACAGATGAGAGGGATGTGGCCATGTGTTTTAGTTGTCCTTTAAGGTGACAAAGCATGGCAAAGATTCCAAGCCTGCCTTCGTGTTTGCCAATAGTCCTTTACCTGCTCATGCTTCAGAACAAAAAACTATCTAAAGAAATATTCACAGGAAAAGTGGGACCTCAGAGCATTAGCCGTCTTTTCTATGCCGGCCATCAAGCTGCCAGGCAGGAGACTCAGAACCCCGTTTTCCCACCGAAGGCTCAGAATGCCAGCCCAGTGAGGGGTGGAGGTGGCTTTAGAGGATGACCGTTGTGCAGCACTAATTAGCAATAGCGCCCAGAGTTTTGGAGTCTCGAAGGGCCCCTGAATCAACAGCTGGGGTCCGGCCGTTTTCTCAGGAACTGTCAAGCCAGTGTCCTGCCAGTGGCGCCTCCTGTAAGGTGTCTCCTGTGAGGGCCCTGGGTCGACAAAGGTGTCCTTGGGGCGGCGCCTCCAGGAATGCTGGGAGCAGATTTTGGGGGAGGGGGACAAAAAGCAGCTAGAAACGCAGAGCCTGATTCCGGAGCCAGCCCTCAAGTCCCTGTGCTCTCTGCAGGTGTCAGGCAGGTCAGCGCTC
This sequence comes from Indri indri, assembly GCA_004363605.1. Classification (NCBI taxonomy): domain Eukaryota; kingdom Metazoa; phylum Chordata; class Mammalia; order Primates; family Indriidae; genus Indri; species Indri indri. The sequence goes on from RJWJ010024089.1 coordinate 7,603, forward strand.
TGGCTTCACTGGCCTTCAAGGCCTCATGCCTCGCCCCATCCTGCTTGGGTGCCAGAGCTCAATGAAGCTCCCCCCACACAGCTGGGGGGAAGGGAGGGGTGGATGTGGGGACCCTTCCCTCGTTAATCTTTCCTGAACTCCAAAGTCCTTTCTACACTCAGGACGTGAGCCCCGTTTACCAGGAACCACAGAGAGGGGACTTGCTTGCAGCCGGTTACCCTTCCCACCTCTCCTTGCTCCTTTTCCAATCCCTCCCACCCCATTTCCTTGTTGGGGACTGAAGATGGGTCTTCTTCATTGTTACCCTGTGGGTGGTATTCTAAGTGACCGGGAAGGGATTTTTTTTTTTTCAGTCGTTCAAATTCCACCTGCTCAGGAAAAGGGGTGCTAAAATGAAGCACCTTTTAGGCCCAGCCATATATTCAAAGACCGGTAAATGTTTGATGGAGTCTCGGGTCTCGCTGCTCCCGGGATGACGCTGCAGGCGCTGGACTTACCTGGTGAGTGGGCCCTTGCGGGAGTCCCAGACTTACCCTGGCAGCAGCAACAATACTCCAGAGCACTGATCACTCACTGCAGTACTGTTCCCGCTGCTAGGGCACGGCTGAGTGTGGGGCATCGCGTCCCTCCCCAGCTGGCACAGCCTGCGCGCACCCCTGGCTGGCCCCCACCAACTCCCCACCCCGCAAAGCAAGGCCACCCTTCCCTGACCATGGCCCTGTCGTGTGGGCGGGGAAGGGTGTGGACCGACCAGGAAGAGAGACCAAAGCCCCTGCCCACTTACCTGCTCTACAGCTGGCCTTGCAGGGAGCGGGGGTCCTGGTGGCAGGAACAGGCGTCCCGCACAGTCCCACCTTCTACCTTCCTCTCGAGGGGGTATAGCAGCGCCTCACGTTTTGAACCATTTAGAGCACTTCAAAACATGAATTGCTGCTGCATCCCCTTGGAGTCAACGAAGGGGGATGGCTCTGGGGTACCTGTGGGTGAAGAAAGACTTGGTGACTGAAGGAAGCCCCACCCCACCCAAGGGCAAGAAATAAGCAAAACTTATGACTAGGCCACCTCATTCCAAATTGACGTACTTTTTGTAATTTTACCATTTGATTTGTAGGATCTGCAGGTGGAGTGGAGGGTGTGGTCCTCAATCTCCCCCCTCCCCCCAGGATGAATCTTGGAAAAGTGTTGCGGTGAAAGAGCGGTGGGAGACAATCTTACCTCTGAAAGTAGACAATTAATAAAATTAAATAAAGTGAGGCAATTTGGCTACATCTGGCTCACTCTTGCCAGCTTTGAATCTTGGTAAAACTTCTTCCTGCTGCATGTTACAAGTCTCATTCATTGTCCCCATTAAAAAAAAACGACTTTTCATTTATTGGAAATAGACAAAGATGGCTTGAAAGGAAATAACCAAAACTTCTCTGGCAGCTTCAGCTGATTTTAACGTACACTATAGCTGTGAAATATAGATCCATCTATACAAGCATCAGATGTCCTCTTTAACTCAGGGCTGTTTTTGTTCTTACAGTAAACACTCTGTTTTGAGTTATTTTAAAGATCAAAGAATGAGAGAGAACTTTCTGTAGATCAAATACCTGGATGTTTACATGTTAAACTGGCTACTCAAACTTATTTATAAATAATTTGTACCTATCAATGTCACCTACCAAAACATAAATCACAAAGTTTAAACACTTGATGTCAAATCACTCCTTTCTGTTTCAAGCAGCTCCACAGAAACTCTTTCATGTCCTGAAATGGCCGGCACTCTGCATACTCCTTTAGCGATTAACTCATTAGATACCACATTTCCTTTTTAAAAGGGACACATATTAGCAATAAGTTACACGCATTTCCCCCTTCTTATTTAAACAAATTATTCAATTCAGCATATGAAAAAAAAACACCCTGAAACCCTCAATCATAAAGTTGAAAGTTAAAGCAACAAAACCAGTGCAAAACTGTAATGGTTTTGAAAATTAAAATGCATTTTAGTACAACAGACAAAGTATCCAAGTCTTCTAAGTGTTTTGTTTCATTTAAAAATTATGTCGGTTTTTCATAACCAGTACAATGAATGTTAAGTATCTTATTTATTAGTTAATAAAATGTGCAGAGTAGTTAATGAAACTAAGTACAAAATTCATTAAGACCACAGACTGAGGTCCAGTGTTAACAAATACACTATTTATGTCATGGTAAACAAAGTCATTAATAATAATTTCACTCCCTCAACTGGGACAATTAAGTGTCTTTAAATTCCACTTTGTTTTGGCTATTATAAAATTACAAACAATTTTTAAAATGACCTTTGGGATTAATGGAGAAAAATGTCGTTGGCTTCCCTTAAAAAGAAAAAAAAAAACATGTTTAGCAAGTGCACAATTATACTTTAAAACTCCACAACTTTCTCCCAATTATTTTATGTTCTACACAAATATGTGAGCCATCACATCAGATGTTAAAGTCACCCCTAATTTAACATTTCCTTAGTTGACTGCTTGGAAAAATAAAAGTTCATTCGAAATAGCATGGGTGTCAAAGGCAAAGGTCCCTTCCAGATTGCTTTGCAAACTCACTGGAATCGAATTCATTTCACTTATCCCTTTCACTTATCCCCTTTCTTCTCTCCCGGTGACAGTACAACGACTTACATCCCTAAAAAGCCACCTCGATCCGCTAGTTTACATATTTCCCCTTAGACTAAAATGTACTTACGAAAAGTGGTACAAAGAGGCATCTTGTCACTTCTGGAGCTGGTCATTAGCTGATACAATAGACAAAGAATCGATACTTTCAAGTTGCCATAGCCCCACCCCCTTCTGAACTGCAATGTGTTTGGCCAAATGATTTAAGAGCCAAAGAATACGCCTCTTCCTCTGTCCATATTTTACAACGTTTTGTCTTTTAAGATGCCTTCGCCCCCCACACCCCAAACACACTATGTGCCTTCCCTGGGCGCATTCGAGCCAAACTTTCCCAATGTCAAGTTTCCTACAGGGAAAACGAAATAACCTTGAAAGTTTTAATTCCGGAGAGACAATGTAAAATTAATCACACATTTCTTTCCAAGACCTATTTTACTGCTTGCAAATAAGAATCAGGGAAAGTCCGTTTACATTCTGTCAAAACCAGTCGCTCCTGACCCCAGCGAAGCTGACAGTCTGTCACTGCCCCTTACTCAGTTTTCTCTCCCCGCCCTTCCATGTTAGCTTTTTTCAGCCCGTTTCCTGAGAAATTTCCCGGCCGCACTCATTTGCTAAACACTTTAAAGTTCTGGTTCGCCCCCACCCCGGCCCCCAAAAGTGCTTTACAACCCCAAAGCGACACAGAACTTTTTCAGAATTATCACCAGATTTTTTTTTCCCAGTCTGCCGCAACCAACATTACAATCGGGAAAAACGCCAGCCCACAAGTCCCTTTAAAAAAAATCGCATGTCACCTCTCACTCCACTCGAAAATGGCGCCGAAATCGAAGAACTTCTTAAATTTCATTGTAAGCTTTTTGCAAAGGTTTCTGGGATTTTCCCGCGAGGCTGTTTTCGCCGCGTCGGAGAGCTAGCGTAGGAGCGACCAAGCGAGACAGAGGGAGGAAGGACGGAATGGGGAGGCGGAGAGCGGGACAGACCTACCGACAGACCGACAGACAGACAGCGAGAGCGCGGGGCCAGCGCGGAGAGCAGGGCCGGGACTTGGGAGATGGCGAGGTCGTAGGGCGCGAGGTGCCGGGCACCGAGCAACAGGGACGGAGAGCCGGGGGCCGGGGTCGCAGGGCGGAGGGTGGCTGCAGCCGAAGCTCGGAGAGCGGCGTGGCGGAGGCGGAGCGGAGCTGAGCAAGGGCTGGAGGCGAGCGGGGCAGCCAGTGGAGAGGCGCCCGCAGCGGCCCTAGAAAAAGCCGGCTCCGGGGGCGTGGCCACGCGGTACTCCCACTCCCCGCCCCGCGATCGCCCGCTCCTCGCCGGCCCGGGGGCGGAAGGGGGGAGGGGAAGAGCGCGCGCGGTGTGGAAGGGGTGGGGGGTTGTGTGGGCGCTCGACGCCACCGCCTTGGCCAGCGGCCGGGAAGGGCCGAGAAGGGCACACACAGGGGGCCCAGAGTAGCCAATACAGAGTAGAATAGCTGGGATTCCGGGAGGAAAAGGAGAGAACGCAAAACGGCAAAAGCCAAGGGCACAAGGTAGTGCAGCGCGCAGCCAGAGACTCACCCGACGGACGCTACCGGGCACTCACCAGTCCCCTCCGGTCCCCTCGTGGTGTCCTTTGAGCTGGGGGGAGGGTGCAAGGTGGCCGAGCTAAGCCTCTAGTGCTCTGCTCCCAGGGGCTACCTGAAATGTTTAGAGAGAGGAAACGGGGGCTGGGGGGGTGGGCTAGAATGCGTGAATGTAGCGCTTCTCCCCACGCGTTTAAGTGCCGATCTTCGGTACTCCGCTGCCTTCGCCACCTTGTCGAGCTCTCAGAGAAGCCCCCGGGAAAAGGCGAACCCCATGCGTCCTTTGGGGGGCATTCATTGCACAGAGGGAGGGGACAATAGTTTACACATATGCCCAGTCCAAGGAGGGAAACTGATTTTAAGACTGAAGTGAGGAAACAGGAGGGAAACGAGCCTTTATTGTGGATGCTACGTGCTATTAGGGATGATGCTATTTTGTTGGTATGAGGATGGTACTGGAGGTAAGCAGGACGAGGTCCTTTTTCTTAGAAGATGCAAGCTGAGGTGTACAGAAGTGAAATGGCACGATGTCTGCAATTTTCAAATGATGCAGCTAACATACACACACTGCGAGAGAAAGAGAGAGAAAGTACTGCAATATGTTAAAGAGTTGTTGCACCCTGATGGGGGATAAACGGACATTCCTTGTACTGTTCTTTCAACTTTCCTGAATATTTGCAAAATACCATAATAAAAATTATGGGACAAATCCCTTATAAAGTAGAGCCTGGACACTGCCTAAGAAAATGAACGCGGCTTCCTTTTCTTTCCCTGTCCCGGGTGGGACAAATCTACGAGCGAACAGGGCTCAAACCCAGCGGAATCTGGACGGAAAGAGCAATGGGTAGCGTTGGCCTGCTGCGGCCACAACCTTGGGCGCCAGACGCAGGCAGGGAAGGGCCACGGGAACCTTGGGGCAGGTGGGCAGCTGGGCGCGTAGCGCTCCAGGGGTGCAGACCGCGCTCGCCCCGGGGCGGTTTGGGGGGGAGGCACTTCCTCGTAGCTCTCAGCGACGCTCGGCCCGACTCAGACTCGGTGGGCTCGGCTTCGCCGCGGACGAGCAAAGACACTCGCCAGCCGCGAGGAGCCGAGCAGCGCGTCTGCCGCTACCGCGGCCCACGTCCCCCGCACTCCCGGGTCAGGCCGTGGTTGTCGCGGCCTGCAGACGGCGCGCGGGGCAGCCAGGAAGCGCGTGCGGGCGCTGGGGAAAAAAAAAATTAAGGTGCCGAAATAGCAACACACGCACGCACACAAAATCAGCATACAAAAATAAAACCACAGTTTCCACCGTGCTCCGCCCTTGAGTTTCTTGCTTGAGCTACTTTGGCATGCATTTAATTGTGATATTTCTGTAGAGCTGATGTAAAATCTTAAATTTCTGTGCAAGAGCGATCTCGAACACCCAAAGCATTGCAAGCATTGCGTGGCCTTTTGCTGGCGTCTTCCGCTGTTTTTTTTTTTTTTTTTTTTTTTTTTGGGGGGGGGGGGGGGGGGGAAGTGGACCATAGAGTCTTCCAGGGTCTGCAAAGCTGTTTTGAAAAGTTAACCAAAAAGATTTTACAGACCAAAATTTTCTTTTCAGGAAAGGTTTTAAAACGGCTGATACTTGTCCGGTTTCGGTGGGCGCTAAAACCTCTTATTATTATACTAAACTACAATTTTCCTGTTAACATCTTCAAAACCCTTCGTGGGCTGAAAGTTTGCCGGGCTGTCAGACGTGACTGAACAGGCTTCTAAATCCTTGGATAGATCATTTATAAAGTTCTGGTGTCCTTGAGGTGAAAGGCTTTTCTGGACTTTTAAGGCTCGGCTTCGTGGGTAAATTTGCTTGGGTTGCTGCTTGTAAGCATTCATTTCCCTGCCTAAATTAGTAGAAGGGCAGAAGATTCCAGCGATTTAAGATAAAAGTTGAGTTTGTGGCATGTTCTCTAAAGAAAAATTGCAACAGCTTTCTTTATTAAACTCCTTTTGCTACATCAGCAAATTAGAGAGCCAGTTGAATATTGATGAATTCTTTGAGGGTGAGTAATATGGCTACAGGCCGGAGAAAGTGAGGGAGGGCAGGCTTAAGTATTTACCCAAGTGAAAAATCTTCAAATATTTTACAACTATGATGTCTCAAGGATTTTCTTAGGACCTTTGAAGCAAACCCTGATTCTGCAAATGGCTTCTCCTTTAGTAGGCCCTTCCCAACTTGACAAAAAACTCACAGGACATAAATTGCCCCCTAAGTAGTGCTAAGTAACTCACCCTGGCATTAGAAACGGGACGCGGCTCACTAACTGGGGTGTTAGGGACGCCTCCAACTGGTAGTTAGGCAACTTCTCTCTGGGCAACTAGGAACCCGAAGCAAAATGCACACCATGTATTGCTTTTTGTCACTTCTGAAATATTGTTTCACATAAGGTATTTTCAGGAAAATAGCACGTATTTTCTTTTCTGTTTTCTTCCTGAAACGTTCAGAAATTACCTTGATAAGGAACAATTATAGTCAGCCAAGGGAGAAGACTTTAGCAACAGCGTTGAAGGATCTGAAGACGTGGCCGAGAAAAACAAATTAGCACTAGACTGGAGATATTCGGCAAGGAAGTTATGCATAACAAGGTATTTGGCATAATTTTTGGAAAGTGTTTTCTGAAAAACAATTGTGAATGAATCTTTGGAAATAGATACTAGGGAATCCAGTTGAATTCAAACGTCTTTTTGTAAATTATAAAGAAAATTTCTAGAACTTACCATTTTTATTTTAAATTGAAATGCCGTTTATGATTATGTTTTCCGTGAAGGCCTTGAGTCAGGGAAACAAGATTTTCCTTATGTTGTAAATATCCAGAAGTCTTCAGAGAGATAAAATCAGTGTAGAATTACAGATTTAACAGAAAGAAAACAACTGAAATTGCATTATGAAGCTTCTACTGTGTTATTTGTAAAGGCTTTTTTTTCAGGGTTCAAGAAAAGGCTAGTAGGGAGTCGTAACTATATAATACTGTTTATCCTACTCCCAGATTAAACAAAAAAGATAGCGAGTGCCCTTGGATAATTTTTGTTTTATTTTATGAAATTAGTCATGATAAAAAATAGTTCTTTGCAGCATTTAGAACTTTGGGAGAAATTTTCAAGTCTTAACTTCTCCCACCCCCATGGTCTCACCAGGAAAAAGTAGAATGAATTAGTAAATTTTTCCTTTCTGCCAAAGAGGAGCTTAATAAGTCATTGATGGCTGTTGCTTTTGATTTCGAGATCTTTTCCCTCCTCAAAGAGGCAGAATCACTGCCTTCAATGCTGCTGGGATTTCTTCTTTAAACAAGGCGTGTGTTTCTTGTTGGATGTGTACTATTATTGTCTTAATTACTCCTGGATTTTTGCCCATTAAATCAAAGACTGTTTCATGACAGAAGTGATCGGAACTTTGTGCCAAGGAGGGCCACGATGAAGGGGTATAGGACAGCCTCAGTCTCTCTTTATACCATACTGGTCCTACAGTGTGACCTGTAAGTGGGCACGACTTGCTGTCCCTTGCACAGAGCGTGAAGGGACAGAGCAAAATGTAATGACCGGGGCATGGAGACTGAAACCCATCTCTTGTATGTGTGGTGGCCAGAATGGGACTTCAAGTGTAGTCCTAGGCTAGATTTGGTCACTTACTCTCACCATAAAAATTATTGTCACCAGTTTCTAATCTTACACTTCTAGCCCTTTCCTTGAGCCTCACCTAATTATGAAAAAGAGAAAAGAAAAAGGAACCCCAATATAAACCAATGTTACCATGGCAAATGTAATTTTGTTCAGGGAGGCTGAAGTGCATTTGGATAGTTCATTGCTCCATTTATATCAAAAAAATTGAAAAAATCACAAACCAAAAATGACCAGCACCAAGGAGGTCCTATAAAAAGCACGGAGCTCTGCCAAGTCCGAATGACATCACTTTCAGGATCTCGCTATGTAGAGGGAAATCGCTCCTGGGGGCAAATAATATCTTGCTGGGTAGAAGGAAGAGGAGGGAACAGGAAATTGAAGAGTGCTAAGGGATGCTATCTTTGTTTAAAACCAAGATGCAGCTATGTGTTTTCCAAAGCATGAAATACTTTGTTGAAATAGAGAAGGAAAGAAAGTGAATGTAATAACTGAAATATCTCCATGAAAGATGTTCCCACTGTACTCTCCAGAAGTCACCCACAGTTCTCATTCTTGTCTGCTTAACATCACAGTTCATATTTTTAAAAATAAGACTTAATAAGTAGAGTTTCTAGGACTGGTGGAAAATGTCATTTCTTTTACCTCCTGTCTCTTAAAATAATTCTTGGGTTTACAGTTGGGTGGGATTTTGCAGTAGTTAATGACAAGAGTAAGCCCCATCCTTTGGCATGAAAAAGGAAATGGAGACATGGAGCTAGTTTTTAACTTTAGCATTTGCCCTAAACCCAGGCTCAACTGCTTCTTTAGCCCAGAGTCCCCAGGCATGCCTAGGCCATAGGCAGAGAAGAGTGAAAACAAGAGTGAAGTGGAGAGCAAGGGCCAGGGCAAAAGAGAGAGAGAAAGAAGATGAAAGAAGAAAAGGAAAACCAAATCCTTCCTCTTTTCCATTCCTACTATCTGTCTTCAAATTCAAACTTCAGTGTGCTGCCAGGTCATGAAGGTGACCTTCTCAGGTTCCCCCACTGATCTCTCCGCTGAGTTTGGCCCTTCTCCCAGTGGTCCCCAAGTTCTGCTGGGAAAACACAATTTTGATCATATTAATTGTTGGCACAAAAATCACATGACTTAAAACCTTAACTCCTGAATGCAGCATTTACAACCTGGCTCCAATCTGCTCCTCTGGTTGCACCCCTTACCCTCCAGCCACACCTTCTTCATGCTTCCTTGCCGGAAATGTCTTTTCCTCCCATTTCCTTATCCTTCAAGGCCCAGCTCAAATGCCACCTCCTCCTTGAAGCCTTCTCAGATGGCCTCAGAGTTGGAATTAACTGACTGCCTATCCTGTTACAGTGCTTTAATGAAGCTCATTATTCTGAGACTTCCTAGCAGACAATGAGCTCCTACATGGGGGTCCCTAACCAATGGTGAGTTGTATAATTATTTCATTATATATTACAATGTAATAATAATAAAAATAAAGTGTACAATAAATGTAATGTGCTTGAATTATCCCCAAACCATCCCCTGCCCCCATGGAAAAATTGTCTTCCATGAAAATGGTCCCTGGTGCCAAAAAGGTTGGGGACCACTGTCCTAGAGGGTAGGGACACGTTTATCTATAGGTACTTTCTCAGCACTTTGCATAATAACTTGTATCAGTTGGCGTTCGATAAATATTTGTGAAATGAATGCATACCTGAGAAGGGAAAAGAGGAAATGGAGGGAGTGAGAACCAGATGTGTTGGTGGTAAAGATAATGGTTAACATCTATTATCTTGTATGTGTGGTGGCCAGAGTGGGACTTCATCCTCAACAGTCGGCTTAGGTGCCTTTCAGTGCCCTTGGTGCCGACTGAAGGTTGTTTAACACAGATCCAACATGTTGGCTTCACAGAAGTCGGTCTGGGACTGATATTTGGAACACATTTCCTGCAATAATATGGAATTAATTCACTTTTCAATTAGTTGCTCAGAACTATAAACTCTCTTCTGAAAAATTCTCACCATCATTTTATACTTTTAAGTTTCAAGCCAGAGGCGAGATTTAGGTGGAACAGGAGAAACCATTTTCAGAGGCCCAGAGGTAGAGAAGAGCTGAAAGGAGATAGACCCAGCTACACAGAGCCTTTTGATTGGGAATTAGTTGGAGACTGGGCTGCACAAGTAGGGTAAGATAGATTATGGGGGGCCTGAAAGTGGGCAGAGGAGTTTTGACTTTAGTTGCTGGATGGTATGGAGCCTTGCTGGGGGCATAATGTAATGAAAACAATGTTTTCAACAGATTCTCTTGGCTTATATGGTAACCCTATAAAGTATGAACTATGGTAAACCTAGGACTATCTGACTAATCATAACATCTCATTCTCCATGGCACACTGCAGTGAATTTTCTTTTTCTTCCTTTTTCTTTTCTTTTCTTTTTTTTGAGACAGGATTTTGCTCTGTTGCCTGGGCTAGAGTATAGTGGCATCATCATAGCTCACTGCAACCTCGAACTCCCGGGCTCAGGCAATCCTCCAGCCTCAGGCTCCTGAGTATCTGGGACTTTAGGCATTAGCCACCACACCTGGCTGATTTTTCTATTTTATGTAGAGATGGGGTCTTTTTTTTTTTTTTTTTTTTTTTGAGACAGAGTCTCACTGTGTTGCCTGGGCTAGAGTGCCATGGCGTCAGCCTAGCTCACAGCAACCTCAAACTCCTGGGCTCAAGTGATCCTCCTGCCTCAGCCTCCCGAGTAGCTGGGACTACAGGCATGCGCCACCATGCCTGGCTAATTTTTTCTATATATTTTTAGTTGTCCGGTTAATTTCTTTCTATTTTTAGTAGAGACGGGGTCTCGCTCTTGCTCAGGCTGGTTTCGAACTCCTGAGCTCAAACAATCCACCTGCCTCGGCCTCCCAGAGTGCTAGGATTACAGGCATGAGCCACCACGCCCAGCCTGAGATGGGGTCTTGATATGTTGCCCAGACTGGTCTTGAATTCCTGGCCTCCAGTGATCCTCCCACTTTGGCCTTCCAAAGTGCTGGGATTACACATGTAAACCACTGTACCCAGCCTGAATTTTCTTATTTGGGAAGAGAAAGAGTGGAAAAATGCTACTTATTGTATGCCTGCTACGTATCAGGAGATGTATTAGACACCCCTCCCCCAACTATTCTCTCCTTCTCTCCCTGCTCCCTCCCTCCCTCTCTCACATGCCTGCAGATATGTGCACACACCAAAAGTCCTCACTAGGACTTGATTTTAATTGACCTTTAAAGTTAATCAATTTCTTGTTAAATTACTTATAAAAAGTGTGTTTTAAAATACCAGTAAATATCTGGCAAGAAATAATTAACTGAAGGAATCCAGAAACTTACCATCATGTGCTGATTTGATGGAACAGAGGAATAAAAATACAGTCTGCACCTTCTGGACTGGGGCTAACCATTTTATTGGTGGTGGCAGAGCTTCAAACGGGAGAATGTTCTTTTTTCATGGGCAGTTTAAAAAAATTGTCATTAAATATTTTCATGAAGTTAAAACAACATTGAAAGTAACTTGGACAACTTAGATATTACTTGTATTTGCTGTAACCCAGATATCACAATATATTTAGAGCTTAGGTACATCTGACTGTCATCAGAAAGAGTGTGATTTCTCTACCTTAGTGGATCAAAAATTAAGCTGGTGAAATATGAACTGAAAATGAGAATTAATTGTAGTATAAACCATAAAAAAGCAAGATTTTTGAAGAGATTAGTTTATTTTGATTGCAGACTATAAATTATTACAGGGAGTTGGTGTAGGAATGACATTGAGGCTTACTTATGGGTCAATTTGTTCCCAATCTGACCCACCCTTGGCAGTGGGGAGGGCTGGAATGTCTCTAATCCAGAAGAAATCAGCCTCATGGTTGCTTTAGGACTTGTCCCTTCTCTCCCCATACTAAGTTTTCATTTAGTGCTTTGTCATGTAAATGCAGCTTTAAAAATAGAATAAATAGTCTGTGGGCATTACTTGGAAAATTAGCTTTTCTTTTAAAGATGTGCATGTGTTTAAGTTGTAGACAGAGCTTTAAAGAATTCTTGATAAAAAGAAATAGGTATTTGGCTAAAAGTAAAAAATATTTAAAGTGACTTTAAAAGATGAATAATTTACATTAGTATAGTGTTTATATAATAGGATGTGTGTGACAAAGTTAAAACAACATTGAAAATAACTTGGGCAATTTAGCTGTTCCTCCTAGTAAATGTAGACTGTAAATGCCTTCATATGTATGTTTCTAGACAGCTGGCAGGGATTCTTTTATGTTTGGAAACTGGTATTAGCATTTACTTTTCTGACTCAGAGCAATTCCTCCTTGCCTGTCAGAGAACGTCTACAAATGAACGCTGACAAAGCCACGTAGCAAAGGGCGAGCCTGTCACTTCCCTTCCGGAAACCTGTTTATGTACCCTCCTGCAATCCCACCACCTGCCCAGGCCAATTTAGCCCCTCTCAGCTACTGGTGTTTCGTAATTCTGTGTGCTACTTTGATTTCATGCATTACCCTTCAGGTAAGTCACACAAACCTCACCAACGGCCAAACCAGATGGTTGTAAATTGGATAAGAACAAAGCGAGCCCCCTGCTTCTTGTCCTTAGATGCTGGTTAATAATGGCATGTATATATATATATATATATATATATACACACACACATAATATATATACACACGTAGTCATATATACAGACACACATATATATGTCAATTACCTGGATCCCCCACCTCCCCACCCCATGCTGAACTACTTTAGAGGATTGTTGGCTTGATCTGAATTCCATTATTTAGGGGATTGTTGAAAGAGTTCATATTATCACTGATATGAGGAACATTAGAAACAACATGAGAGCCTCCACCCAGTCTCCTCGTTGATGTTATTTGATTTATATTTTACACTCTTTTTGGCTTTAAATGTCTTCGTCAACATCCTGTTATAAAAATAAATAGAAGCAGTGGCTCATACCTGTAATCCCAGTACTTTGGGAGGCTGAGGCAGGAGAATCACTTAAGGTCAGGAGTTGGAGGCCAGCCTGGGCAACATAGCAAGACCCTGTCTCTATAAAAAGTAAAAAAAAAAAAAAAAAATAGCCACGTGTGGTGGCATGTGCCTGTAGTCCCAGCTACTTGGGAGGCTGAGGCCGGAGGATGACTTGAGCCCAGGTGTTCAAGGTTGCAGTAAATCGTGCTTGTACTGCTGTGCTCTAGCCCAGGTGACGAAACAAGATCCTGTCTCTAAATAAATAAATAAATAATAGGATAGATAGATAGATAGATAGATAGAAGCTTTCTATGAAATGATTTTCATCAGTAAGTCAGTGCTGTAACTTGTTTTCCCTGAAGAAGGAAAATACAAGCGACTGAGGCAAAGGTACAGCAGGGACAAAGCATGTCTTTTTCCATCCAGTCTGTCTCTTGCCATTAATTATATTTACATAAACAAATTGAAGAATGCATTTGTGGAGTTTGCCAGTATGATCACATTGAAGGTTTGGTCGGCAGCCTCTATGGCAGTCCCCAGTGATCCCTGCCTCCTGGTATTGCCACCCTTGTGTAATCTCCTCCCTTAGTGTGTGGGCTGGAGCTAGAGACTCTTCTAACAAGTAGAATATGGCAGAAGCGATGGGCTGTCACTTCCGAGATTGGGTTACAAAGAGCCTGTGGCTTCCGACTTGGGCTCTCTGTCATCCCCATCTTCTTCCCCTTCCCTTCTCTTTCTTCATCAGCTGCCATGTCATAAGGACACTCGGACAGCATATGGAGAAGGCCACAGAGAGGAACTGAGGTCTCCTGCCATCAGCCACTCGAGTGAGCTGGAAGTGGATTTTCCAACTCCAGTTAAGACTTGAGATGACTGTAGCCACAGCCACAGCTGACAGCTGACTGCACCTCAGGAGAGACCCTGAGCCTGAGGCACCCAGCTAAGTCGTGCCCAGACTCCTGACCCACAGAACCTGTGAGACAATAAAGGCTTGTTGTTTTGGAGTAATTTGTTCTTCAGCAACGGATAGCCAATACAGAAGGTCTTGTAATTGTATAACCGAAATGAGTTTGTAAGCTGAAATCTGACCTCATTTGTTTTCTTCTGAAAAAAGTTGTAGAAAAATCACAAGGCTGAAGTTCTGTCTCTCTCTTTTTGGGAATAAACAACTATAATTACAATTTAAACAGGATATTGTAGAGATCCATCATAGGGATTAACACTAATTAGAATTAAAGGATGTTTTTGTGAAAGTCAACTTTCTCTTTACAATAAACACTTGTCCCTTGATAATGTATTTCTTATAAACGTGTGTGTGTGTGTGTGTGTGTGTGTGTGTGTGTGTGTGTGTGAGGGAGAGAGGAGAGAGAGAGAGAGAGAGAGAGAGAGAGAGAGAGAGAGAGAGAGAGAGAGAAGCAGTGTGTTTAATGCTTGACGAGGCTTTCATTATTGATGGAGGAATGGAGGGATAGGGGTATTTATATACATCTCCAAAATGGGCTATAGGTTAAAATTAAGGACAAAAGAATTGTTTGCCCTTAACATTGACATATACCTTACAAAGTTTTAAAAAGAATCTCGTTTGCTAATTTCAGGCTATAAGAATAAAAATTTGAACATAACTCTGAGTCTCCTTTTATGGGTGAAAAATCTCATTATGGCTCTAAATTTTAAATATTTGACAAGCAATTATCATAACAAATGGTTTCAGACATTTTTGGCTTTCCAAGAGATTGAAAGATGAAAATGTTCATTTCTCTTAATGGCAACAAAGCATTTCTTGTTATCATCACAAATATGATTAACACTGTGTGATGGATTTTTATAAATCATGTCATCTTAAAAATTAGATAAACATTACCATAATAAAGGAGGAAAATATTTTTCTGGAGTGGTATTTCAAAAGACAAATAGTCAATTCAAAATGTAGTTTTTCCTTAAGGTATTTTCATGTTCCCGTCTTTAGAATGGTTCCTTTGCTTAGGGACTCCCAGGCACTTTCTCAGTACAAGTCAGTCAGTCAACTAGATTGAGTACCTACTGAATATGTTCACCAAGTAATGTAAGAGAAAAGCAAAACAAACAAACAAATAGGAGACAGGCTCCCCCAGGCTTAAAAAGTATATAAACGAGTTGAGAAGGTCAAATACGCACCTGAAATGGTTGAAGTGCACTTTCATCGAGTAATGATATGTCCAAGCCAACGAGTGTGGATTACTATTGAATTTCGAAAAAATTATGCCTAATTATCCTGAGACATTAACCCATGCAAAATATGGTTCTTGACCATAATGTTTCTTTGTATCTTTGTTCTTGCCATTCCCTTTGCCTAGAATGCCGTTCCCTCCCATCTTCACCTGACGAAATTCTGCTTCTCACCTAAGGTCCAGTTCAAAGGCTCCCACTTCCGTGAAGCCCAGGTGTACTCCCTCTTGGCTTACCTGTGGCACTGGTGACTATGGCCCATCCAGGTCTCCTGACTAGAATTTCAGGAGTCATACTTCTCCTTCCATCTCTCTGATCACTTCTCTTCTGTCTCCTTTGATGACTGTTCTTCTCCTGCCCTTTTCTTAATGATGCCTTGAGAATTGATTGTTAGAGAATTCTGATTCTGTGGTCCTAATTGCCTGCACTCATGTGACTCCCCCATGGCTTTATCTCCAAGTAATTACCCCTTTCTTGAGCCCCAGTTCCATTTCTGAAGCTGATTCCTGGACATATCCACTTATATATCACTACCATCTCAAACTCAACATGTCCAATCTAGACTCATCTTCTCCCGTATCCTCTACCCTCATCCCAATTTCCTTACTCAAATCCAGAGCTTACCATGTCTTCTGAGCTTCTAGGGCTGTAAATGGTGATATCTTCTTGAGTCAGCCTCTTCTTTTTTTCACACACATCCAGTCAGATCAGAGTTTAGCTTAAGTTATGTCCTCCACGAAGCCTGTGTCCTCTGCTCTAGGGCCTGAAGCTTTCCATGCTTCAGTTTTGCCTGCGATACTCAATTTATCTCTGAATTATGAATGGGGCTTATATAGACATTTAACTGTTTCCTGTAGGCTAAAATGAATGAAGTCCTATTGTTCTTCACTTAAAATGCTTCTCATTTTCTCTTCCTACCCTTCAACTCCTTTCCCCATCTGCTCTCCTCATCTCTTCCCACTTAGGTTAGAGCAGTAACTCCCTAAGTGGACTCCCTTCAACACAGGGCACTTGTCTGCCCTGTCCCAGGACTTACGCACACAAAGAATGCTCTTCTTCCTCTTCTCTGCTTAGCCAAGTCCTCCTTGTCTTCTAAGAGCGAGGTCATTCACTCTACCAAGAAACCTTCCTGGATCTTCCAATCCACATGGAAGACTCTCTTCTCTGAGAGCAAGTGTTGAGTATAGAGGGGAAAGTGGACTTTAGAGCTAGACAAACCTGTGTTTGAGTCCCAGTGATATCATTCACTAACTGTACAACCTCCATTTCTCTGAGCCTTAGTTGCGTCATCTATAAAACAGGGAAAATCATTTTCACCTTGCAGAGCTGTTGTGAGGATTAAATGAGATCGTGCATATAATGTGTCTAGCACATGATAACTCCTTTTATTACCATGGAGGTCTTGAGTCTCTTCCAAGGCTGATACATTACATAACTCCAGGGGGCATCTGTGAATATTGCCCCCTGCAGTTGTAAAATGGTCAACTTGAACACAGTAGCTCAGGTCTAATGTGTCTAGCATTGATTGTTTTCTAAGTTGCTTGTATGTGTTTTGGTGTTGAATAATCTGCAAGCTTCTGAAGAGAGGATGGGGGAGGGACATGCTACCTCTCTTGTACATAGTCTCAAGACCCACTGCTCTAGCCCCATTGTTCACCTGCTCACCACCATCACCACCACCACTACACCTGCCTCCATTGTATTGGGATAGACCACTTGTACTTTCTCTGATGACCTCAGCCCACGTCTCACATCTTTGCACAGGCCCATTCTCTGGGCTGGAGTAGGCTCTTATAGCTCTAGCTCTGTAGGCTTCTTTACTTGTCCCCTTCGCATTGATTAGACTGTGTCCGTCTTGTTCCCCGTTGCATCACCAGCATCTAACATAATGCCTGGCACATAGGACAAGCTCAGTAAATATCTGTTGCAGGAATACACTGTTTTCAGGGATTATTACCAAGTGTTCCTCAAGAAGAGGCAGGGGATTTAAAAACAAACAGCTGTGTTTCTTTAACTGTCGTGACCGAATTTCTAATACGTACTCATCCACTGAAGTATACTTTGCCTTTATTAAATGTGCAAACATTGTACTAACATTGCTTAGTTTTAAAAAACAAATTAATTTCTTTTTAATGAAAATTGTATATATTTATGGCGTACAACATGATGTTTTGAAATAATCTTCTTTTTTTTTTTTTACTTTTTTTTTTTATTGTTTGTTATTATAGGAGTACAGATGTTTAGGTTACGTATGTTGCCCTTGCCCCCCCTTCCCCCCAAGTCCCAGTCCCAAGCGTGTCCATCTCTCGGAGGGTGCGCATTGCACCCTTTGTGTGTGCATATATCCGTCCCCTCCTCCCCCTCGCCCCTCCCCCTTCCCCCTCCCTCCCTACCCGACATCCAATAGATGCCATTCTTATATGTACACTTATGTGTTGTTCAGTTACTACCAATTTGATGGTGACTACATGTGGTGCTTGTTTTTCCATTCTTGGGATACTTCGCTTAGTAGAATGCGTTCCAACCCTATC
>RJWJ010024090.1:0-25176 GCA_004363605.1 Indri indri
ACACACATATATATATACATCTCCCCAGTGTATGTAAAGCACATGACCACCA
This sequence comes from Indri indri, assembly GCA_004363605.1. NCBI lineage: Eukaryota > Metazoa > Chordata > Mammalia > Primates > Indriidae > Indri > Indri indri. The sequence goes on from RJWJ010024090.1 coordinate 53, forward strand.
AAAAGAATACATTGTGTTTTCTAAGATAAATCTGCAGCAGACACTATCTGTGCCCCACCCATATTCTCTGACCCTTATCAAGTCAAGGCCTTTCTTTAGCTAAGGAGTTTTTCCTTGCCACTGGGCCCTGTTTTGCCACATGCATCATAGGCTGAGAGTGTTGGAGAATTAACACCCACTGGGAACATCCCTCTACACATAACTCATGCGATCTGCTGTATAAACACATGAGTGTTGGTGTGTAAATCCCTTGCCCGTGAGGGGGGATAATGCTGAGCCGCGTGCTTTATCCTGTCTCTGAGACTTTCCACGGAAGCATTAGGTTTCATTTACTCACAGTGGTAGCTGACTTGCAACACACCCTCTCTTGGCTGCCTTCCCTTCCCTTTCACACCTCTCCGGTCCTCTTTCAGCCCTTCCTGGGATCATCTTCCAGGAATTTGCTTGCACTCAAATCTTCATCTCAGGTTCTGCCTCTGCAGGAATCCAATCTAAGACATAGCCTCTGCAAAAGTTCTCTCTGAAACAGTGAAACAAATGAAAATTATCTCAGTGGCCCAGAAATAAACACTGAAGTCAAGGAATCAATGTAAGTAATGGGATGAAATCTATTATATTTGATAAACTGATCATGTCTTCCAAATAATAATAATAATAAATAGTGACAAGGGAAACTATATGAGAATTCACTGTACAGCATTTCTAGAGAGAAAATTTTGAACTCCACTCAGTGAATGCATCCATATGACAAACTCACTGTAATGTAAGTTAAAAGAAGCAAAAATAGCTTGCAATTCAACAGTAACTACTGAGTATAGATTATGGGCAAAGTACAGTGATAAGTGATAAAGTATAAAACAGTAAGTGCTATTTAATTTAACTGTGGTATTATAATCAGTGTTAAATAATAAGAGCAGGTAACATTTTTCAGTGCCTATGATATGTAAAAGACTTTACAAGTTTTATCTCATTTTGTCTTCCCAATAATATCAGCCGGCTGGTGGTTGGAGAATCTAGGGAGAGAGGATCTGAATGACTCTACACCATGCTGTAGGCCTGGCTGAGCTTGACTCCTTACTCAGCTCTGTTCCAAGTGAAGGGGTAGCTATTGTGCTGGGGAAGATCTTTTCATTTGACTGCAGAGGAGCCAGAGGAGCTCCTAAGGCCTAGGCTCAGAACCGACCACTGTCACGTAGCCACTTTGCACTGGCCAAATCAAGTCCCACGGTACAGCTAAATGTCCAGAGGTGGGAAGTACACGTACACTCCACCTTTTTGGGAAGAATTGCAAAGTTCCATGGCAACAAACCATGATTCAGGAAGAAATAAAAAAATCGGGCTCAAGAACTCAATCGACCACGCACCATCTCCAGTGTCCTGATTAGGAGATTCGGAGCAATCAGACTCTAATTTTACTATTAGTTTTATTATCATTAACTTTAAATAATTGGGAGGATAAATTTTATAGCTTTGTTTCAAAACATGAACAATCAAAATACACTTCATTATTTGTGAGTTTAGTTCTTATAAGCCATGTACATGTACATTGTAAGGAAATAGATAGAAACTCTGGAAACAACCAGGGAGTACATTTCCTTTTTCTTTAATGAATGAATACCTTTCCCTAGCATGTAGGTCAAGTCGAATTCTAAGTCTTTCACTTTCAGGAAGGCACAGAAGATGACCATAAATTTACAAAATGTGACATTTCTATCAAGCCCCAAGCTGTTGGCTAATTACATTGCACTGCACTTAAAAGAAAAACAGGAGATGTCAGGTTGGCGTAAAGATGAGCACAGAATTGTCCTTAGTACTTCACTGATCATTATGAATACCATGGTATCAAATTACTCAGAAAAGAGAAAGCAAATCCTTCTAAAAGTCTTATTTCCAATTTTCATTTCAATTTCATTTTGGAGTAAATTTGCACCCAGGCTTATTCAAAAGATGACATTTTCTTTCAGCACATCTTTTCTGTACAAAAATATGTATAATGGATCTACTGGTAGCATTAGAGACCATTAAGCTACAGAAGCATGAAATCAACTAGAAATTATTATTTTAATTCTATGCACTTGTGCATAACAAGATGAACACTGTGCCAAATAAACCTTCATCAGGACTCTACCTAGTATTCCACATACTAATGGGGCTTGAAGTTTAGAATACAGATGTGCAGGGAAGCAGCCGAAGAGATGCACTCAAAATCAAATGAGTAGTTGCCTTTCTCCAGAGAATTATCAGCCACTGAACTAAGAACTCAGGCAAAACATATGCCAGCCTTCTACTGTCACTTGGCTTTTATCCTTGGTGATGTAACCGAACTAACCTGACCTGGTTTTCTAAGGACATAATATAGGAAACACTCAGGAAGCACTGCTGTTCTATCAAGAGATAATTTTCCTCATACAAACACACACACACACACACGCACACAAACTAATGATATATGCTATATCCATAAAAAAGGTAATGACCAAAGGTACTGTTCATTATTTCAGCTTATGGACGTGTAACTGAGTTTTTGACATTCACTCCCGTCTACATTTTTTCCGCAAAGTAATCTCACTTTCCAAAGAGCTATTAGCTGAGATGAGTGACAATTTAAAGTGAGAGGATGGTGAAGAGTAGCAAAGTTATTATTTTTTTGTTACTCTTGCACCTCCTGGAAAAAGGAGGTTCAGTATGGCTAGCAAGGAGAATGGATAGAGAAGGAAAATGATGTGGCACTTACCACAAAGCACCTGTTAAAAGCAAGACGTGTTTATCTTTGGTCTCATTTCACTTTTGAAAATCAAAAACATGGCAGAACTAGAAAGGGATTCAAAAGATATCTCCTCCATTCTTTTGCTCTATGGTAAGACCACAGAGAAACAAGCAGGGGAGTGATTGAGAAAAACGGCAATTCTCCCATTTTGTCCTCCCACAATCTGGAAAGTCCTTGTTTTAAACAAAAGTGGTGTTTTGTGTCACTTACAGAATGTTTTAGAAAACGTGCATTTCTGATATCCCCCATTTTATAAGTAAAATCTGGCAATGAGCAATATAGATTAAGACCATAAGATTATGAGATAATTGTTAATTATTTTTTCTTTTCTTATTTTTGCCAAGATAACGAATCCACATAATTCCTCCTTCTAAGGTTAGGAAGAAAGGAAAGAAGGAAAGAAAGAAGAAAGGAAGGAAAGAAGAAAGGAAAGCAGTCTGGCATCTTTTTTTTTTTTTAATATTGCAATCAGTAATTGTGATTGAGAAAAATTATTGTCCTTTCTTTCACCAAGTTGTAGCTCTTAGGACAGGCAACATATGTTCCAAAAAGGAAAATAAACTGAAAATACATGAATTTCCCAGTTCAACGTTCTTAAAGTTTATGTAAATTTTCTCCAAAGCATCCACTTTGCTAAAACTTTTTCTGAATCATTTTATTTGGGAAAATAAGAGATTGTGGTGATATGATTTTGTGTCCTCTAGAAAGGATGTTCAGTGAGCTTCTCCCTCATTTTTCAGCATTTCAAGTACTGATTCTCAGCAGAAAGCACTAAATTAAAATTAGAATCCTACAAATTTTGCCAAATAATAACAAAGGGATGTGAGATCGTCCTGTTAATGGTAGCATGCTCTACTGAGTTACCATCTGAATTAAAGTGTGTCAGGTGGGATGTGTTCCACTGAATCATTATGATGTTTCTAAAAAATAAACTTTTCCAAAGTTACAACACACAACTATGAAAGTAAACCTCCTGAGCTATAATTTTGAGGAATTAAATCACATAGTTACAGAATATTCTTGCAAACCTTAGAGCAAAATCAGATTTTACATTAATATCCTTAAATTCACTGATCGAACCTATTTCTTTTTTTTTTCTGGAATGTATGTAAATTGCGTAGGTTTGTTTGTTTTAAGATGAGATATGTCAAGCTTGAATTTGCAAATGTCTTTCAGTTTTATATCTCTGTTCAATTGTTTTTTTAAAAAAAAATGTGCTTATATTTTGCCCAAGCACTCAAACTTATTTATAATGCTATTCGTTATGTATTAGAAGCTATCTAAATCATACTTAAGATTTTCAAATGCCCTATCTAAAATAAGAATCACATTTAGAGACACAAAAGAGAATTTTTTAATAGCTTACCAAGCTAACAAAACCCAATAACCAAAAACCTTCTGATACATCCTGGAAACTCAATGTGTCAAATATCAGGGTAGTTTTCTATTTCTATTTGCAAATAAATGATATGAATCACAGTTAATCCTTGCTGTAGCGATTGTATTCTTGACTTCATCAGTTGTAAAAAAGCTGGGGAGAAAACCAGAGGCAGCCATAAAAGGGCCTGGAATTGGTTGGAAGAGACTTTTCCTGTTATAGTTTTAGGATAAAAGCTGAATTATAAATGAACTCGGGAAACTTTGCAAGGTACTAACTGTAAGTCCCACGCTGTGCAGTCTGCCTGTGCAAAGGAAAATCCCCTTTGAAGAGATTAGCGGAGGTGGTTTGTATGTGATCACAGCAGCTGAGATGATGTGTGACTTTTGCCTAGCTTAAAGTGGATTAGCAAGACTTAAAAGATGGAAAATTGTTTTGTGCGAAGCTCACCATGCTTTTGGAAACGTAAATGAAATCACAGTCCTATGAATTTAAATCTGATTTTTATTAGTTCAATGTGGTGAAAATCTCCTTCTAAAAGTTTAAACAAAAGAAAAGAATTGTGGTTTGCCAAAGCTCACATCAGCTAATGATTGTTACGCATTTGAAAACAATTTCTTAGGGTTTTTTTGTTTTGTTTTGTTTTTTAACAGGCTTCGATTCATCCGCAAGGATATCACTTTGTGTTCTGAACGCTAGTGTGTTAAAATAGACAGAACATTGGGTAAGAAATAAAAATAATCAGATTCTGTTTCCAACTCAGCCACTGACTATCCAGGTGACTAGATAAAATACTTAACCTTTGTCAGCATTTGTACTCTTATCTGTAAAAGGAGATAATGTGTACCCCACAGCCTTTGCAGTTTTGCAGAGTGTATCCAATTATACTGTGTATTTGAGAGAGCTTTAAAAGCAATGAAGTATTCTTTAAGTTTCCATTATTACTATTATGCACATCTTTGACTGCAACCATTGGTAACTTTTGTTAATATCACATAATATACCAATCAATGTATGATTTCTCTCAAAACCCTCTTATTCTATAATAAATAGAGAAAGACTAAGGATGAGTTCTGTAAGGCAGAACAGAACATTGAAGTGGTTGTATGTTGTTTTATTCCCTTTCTCCCACCAGCAAAATTTATTATTCCATCTCACCAAATAATTTAGGTTGCTTGTAAGCCTTCAGACTTCACTTCATTTTTCACAAATATAAGAAAATAAAAGCAATACTACATGTTTGATAGTGTCCCATGAAGTATATTTCTCCTCACCAGAAATAAACAGTGTTGTTAAAGAGCAAGAGCGTCCACAGAGGGGGTTTGGTCTTACTTTACTTTGCTATGGCCTCCAATGTCCAGCATTTGGCACTTTCGTCTCTATCAAAATTTATGAAGAGGAAGATACTTTTCAGGAAACTATCAAAGTTATTAAGATTATAAATAAGAGTCAACCATCTGGTTTTATATCCTCTTTTTCTTCATTGACTTTTGAGTGGTGCTTAGAGAAAGAAATATTTTCGAGCTCTGACATTTTTGTGAAAAACAAAAAGACTTATTGACCAATTACTGGGACAGTCTATCTTTGGTAAAAGATTCATCTTCTCAGCAAAATAAAGTAAAAAATGAAAAGTATTGCAAAGGAAGTTTAATGGATAAAACAGAATATAGCAAATAATAGAAAAAGAGGCACATCACTCAATGACTGACCACCTTCTAAAATTATAAACTTTTGGAGCTGATAAAGATTTGTACTTCAGACATTTATACCAGTTGCAAAGTAGAAATTATTAAGAATTTATATACTCAAAATAGAGGAATGGTTATCTGGAAGTATGGCATGAAATCTAAGCAGGAAAATAATACATACCACATTCATCCTTTTCATTCACTATCTCAACTAATCATTTAATTCCAATAAACTTGTGTCTATTTTTGTAATGACAGGACAAATATTTAAGGAGATTAAGTAACAGAGCTGAAACTTGACTTCCAGAAATCTAAATCCAAAGCCTATTCAGGCTCTCATAGAACATATGATGGCAAAACAAACAAATTGATCATTTTTAGCAACCAAGAAATAGCCTATAATTATTCTTAATAGGACAAACACATTTTGACATATCAAATGCAGAAATACAAGGCCATAATAGCTTTGTGCAGCAGCAGTATTATAGCCAATGAAGTTTATCCGAGGCATGATTATTGATAATTGAAAACTTTTCCCAATACGCACCCCATGACAACTTGAAATATAGTAGGCATTGGCAATTTTTGACAATCTCTACAGAGACTTAAAAAAAAATAAGGCCGTAATAAAAAATAAGAATATAGGGATGTACAAACGACAAATGATATTCCTGAAATAATATAGTGCATTTCATTGCCGGTCAGGCCTTTGTTGATACAGTGTCTGTCTGGTTCTGAACATAAAGCCAACCTAGAATTATTAGATAACTGCTGGAAATCCAATAACTTCAATGAGGAAAGTCATGACAATCTGAAAGACGAAACTTTTATAGTGAATATTTAAACAAGGTCCACCCATTCATATAATACCTATTGCTAAGTACAACACCCACTGGACCATTATGAATCAGGCAAAACACCTTGTCAAAATGGTGAGAAAGCAATAATTTCTCTTTTGTAACAGACTTGCACACGAAAGAAAGGAAACCTGTTTTTAATGACCACGTGACTCTGATAATGATTTTGCAGCTTCGAAAAATAAAAAGAAAGACACCAGGTAACAATGATATCCTTACAGCATGTGGTTCTGAGGACAGATTCCTAGGATTATGTGTTAGATGAGTCAAATAAATTTACTTTTGTGTCTAAGATAGTCTACATTATGAGAGGATTCTGAAGTTCACAAACCATGAGGATTAAATTTTAAAATTCCCTGCTAATAAGAATTCTTTTAAAAAGGAATGGACAAATGTAATATGTTGCTTGCAAATGTCATAAAATAAATACATTTTCTCTAGTGAGCAAATCTAAGATGATTTGCTATCATATTACAATGTAATTAAGATAGGAACTGCTTAGCAGGCAATGTATTATCATGAGAACAGAAGCAGAAGAATATACAAAAATATTTTTTGAAAGAAAACCAGCGGATGACAGGAAGAAATAGATTAATGATGATTATGCTGATATTTTCCACACTATAAGAATAAACACCTCTCATCTTTGTAGTTTAAGAGAATAAAACTAAAAGGGAAAAAATACAAGGAGTAAATAATAGCTGCCAGAATATTCAAAACCTCCAATCAAAATGATTTGTGCCAATTTAATGTTATGCTAAAATATTCAAATATAATCAACCTTTAGGCTAGCTCCAGATGGAGAGAACAGAATTGATAGCCAGATGAAGAGAACGGAATTGATAACACTGTAAGATGCTTTCTGCTCTGCTCCCAAGCACCTTGCCCAGTAGTTGCATGATCTCAGAATAATGACATTGAGGACAGAGGCTGCTGGCCAGCAAATTTTAGGTTAAGGTTATTGGATATAGGTTGTATCCCATGCCACTGTGGTCATGGTACATTGCAGACTAAACCTGACTTAGGGGAAAAAATGATATTTTCCACAAAGATTAATAAGCTCAGAAATTAGAATTTTCTACATATACTTACCTCAAATTATGTTCATCTCATATTGCCATATTCATCCACAGCATGCATTTCAAAATTTTACATTTGTCCTCTAGGTCTTATCCTGCCATTTGATAGTCCATTAATGTGCCATGGCAAACCTCAAAAACCCAAAATTCTTTATAGTTGTATACCAGAAGAAAACAGTTATCCTTCTCTCTTCCCACTTCTCATTATTCAGCAAGGGCTACAGTGGAGACCAAAGGTCTGATAACATGTGGAATAAACACAAATAGTAGAATTCAATTAGTTGGAAAAAAAGAAAAATCATTATAAGCAAAAGAAAGGTGTTATTCAGATGGACATTGAAAACCATGCTGCCTTAAGATAAAAGGATTTTGCACTCTCCGGAATAAATTGTTTATCCTCAATACCATATAATGATAATAATAGCTTCTTATAGAGCTCTGATTATTAGTAGCCACTGTTTTTTTAGCATTTTTGCATATAGTAACTCATTAAATTCTCACAACTGAGGATTATTATTCCTATTATTCCCAGTTTATAAAAGGGGAAATTGATTTAAAGACATTATGTAACTTATCAATAGTCACCCAGCTGCACCTGGGTTCTATAGCTACATGGCTCTACCATCACCCCAAAGTACTGACAAATACTCATGCGATGGGTGTTCTGGGACTGTGAATAGGACCCACACGGTTTACTCAGGCCAATTCCATGTTGTATGGAACCTGAAGATACTGACTTGAGTATCTCCTTTGGGCTTAGAATTATTTAGGAAAAAAAAAAAAAGAACTAACATAACATTTAGAGGCCAACGCACCATATATTGAATGCTATCATGTTAATTAAAATTAATATCTGAAACATAATTTATAAGCAAAGATTTTTATTTATGTTTATTTTTCCTCCCTCATTAACACCAGGCCCTTTTGAGCTTCTGAATATACCTCATTGTTATTGCAAATTATAGCTCATATCTATTTATGAAATCATTCTCTGTGTCACAAGAAAAAGATACATTCTCCAAAACAATTTGTACTCAGAGTAGACTGAGTACGATGGCCGTCTAAGCAAACCCCAGAGATGTTCTGAGCTTCCCTTAATTCTGCATTCTACTGGTTAAATCTCTATATATGTGTGTATATACACACACACAAGCATACATATATATACATACACTATACATATATAAACACAGACATACAGACATATATAATATATAAAAATAATATATATGCTCATATGTATACACATATACACACGTAATTTACTTTTACTGTTATGTGCTCCATGAAAACATTTCAGTTAACAACAGACTGCATGTAGGACAGTGGTCCCATGAGAATATACTGAAGCTGCAAAATTCTTATCCCCTGGTGACATCTTAGCCATCATAACATTGTTGCAAAAATGCATTACTCGTGTGTTTATAGTGACACTGGTGTAAACAAAGCTGCTGCACTTCCATACGAAAGTATAGCACATGCAATTATGTGTCGTACATAATACTTGATAATAAATGACTATTGACTGGTTCACGTATTTACTTTTATAAATTTTATAATGTACTCCTGCTTATTAAAAAAAAAAAAAGTTAACCATAAAACAGCTTCTGGCAGCTTCTTCAGAAGGTGTTCCAGAAGAAGGCATCATTATCGTAGGAGACGACGGCTCCATGCATGTTATTGCCGAAGACCTTCCAGTGGAAGAAGATGTCGAGGTGGAAGACAGTGATATTGATGATCCTGACTTGTGTAGGCCTAGGCTAATGTGTGTGTTTGTATATTAGTTTTTAACAAAAAAGCTTAAAAAGTAAAAACAACAACAACAAAAATATAAAAACATTTAAAAATAGAAAAAAACCCTTATAGAATAAGAATACAAAGAAAGAAAATATTTTTGTACAGTGTACAGCGGGTTTGTGTTTTAAACTCAAAGAAAGAAAATATTTTTGTACAGTGTACAACGGGTTTGTGTTTTAAACTATGTGTTATTACAAAAGTCAAAAAGTTTAAAAAAATAAAAAGTAATACAGTAGAAAAGTTACAGTAAGCTAATGTTAACTTTATTATTGAAGAAAGAAAAACATTTTGTATAAATTTCATGTACCTCAGTGTATAGTGTTTATAAAGTCTATGGTGGTGCACTGTAACGTCCTGGCCTTCACATTCTCTCACCACTCACTCGCTGACTCACCCAGAGCAACTTCCAGTTCTGCAAGTTGCATTCATGATAAACGCCCTGTATAGGTGTGCCAATCTTTATCTTTTGTAGCATATTTTTACTGTATCTTTTCTATATTTGGATACACATATACTTCCCATTGTGCTACAATTGCCTACAACATTCAGTACAGTAATACGCTGTATAGGTTTGCAGCCTAGTAGCATATACCATGTGGCCTAGGTGTGTAGTAGGCTATACCCTCTAGGTTTCTGTAAGCACATTCTGTCATGTAAGCGTGATGACACAATCACCTAATAACATATTTCTCAGTGTAACCCCATCATTAAAGGATGCACAACTGTGTGTGTGTGTATTTTTATCATAGCAAAGAAATCTTGAATTTCAAGAAAAATATCCACTTTTTTGAATGATATTTACCAGTAAGCTGATAAATGATTTGAAAACAACACTTGAATTTCAGTGTATTATGAACAAAATTGGCCCTTCCCTTCTCTAGAAGCAAGTGGACAGAAGTCATGCCCACAGAGGTTATATGTCACTATGTAAGCAGTACATCATCAGTTACTTGTGTATTTAACTAGAATATATTATAATTTTTGTCCCAGGAATCTGCGGCTGTTGTCTGAAAAATGTTTTCCCTCATTCATTCTATCAGCATTTATTGAGTTTCTATGAAGTGTGGTGTTCATCTAGAGGCTGGTGATACAACTGTGAATGTGACTTACACAAAGAGATAATCAACAAACAAACAGGAGAATTATCTCCACAAATAGGGATTGTGGTAAATGCTATGGAGGTGTACTGGTTTGAATAGTATCCCCCCAAAAAATTCACATCCATCCAGCACCTGTGATATAACCTTATTTGAAATTAGGGTCTTGGCACCTAATCAAGTTGTACTTAATCCAATCATACTGGATTAGAGCGGGTTCCAAATGCAACATGACTCTTGACCTCATAAGAAGGGGGAAATTTAGGCACACAGATACAGCCTCGCAGGGAAGATGCAGACACGCGGGGAAGAATGCCAAGTGAAAACAGAGGCAGAGATCTGAGTGATGTGTCTACCAGCCAATGAACGTCAAGGATCGCCGACAAACACCAACCACTCGAAGCTAGGGAGAGACAAGGAAGGATCTCCCCTGGAGACTTCAGAGAGCGCATAACCTTGCCAACATAGTGATTTCAGAATGGGAGGCTCCAGAACTGCGAGAGAACAAATTTCTGTTGCATAAGCCCCCCCAGTGTGTAGTACCGCTAGGGAGCGACCTAAGGGACTAATACAAGTGAATGTATAGAAAACAAGGCGGTAGTTCGTTAGCACAGGTCGGGTGGTCAGAGAAAGCGCATCCGTGAGGGCTGACTTTTAATGGGAGACCTCAAGTATAAACCAGCACTGTGAGAAATACAGAAGGGAAAAGAATTCTAGGCATAGCGAACAGCAAAAACAAAGATCCAGAGCCAAAAAAAAAAAGAACTTAAAGGAGGGCAGTGGGTCCTGGAGGAGAGAGAGAGAGAGAAGGACCAAGAGATTGAGATGTGTGGGAAGAAGTAGGCGAGGCGAACAGGGCACAGATGATACCATACATCTCCTAACCTTGAGGGACATCCACTCGGTGAGGAGCAAAGCCACGTTATTAATAGCTATAATTCATGGTAGGTAATAATAGACGCTCCAAGGAATGTACAGTTAGAGAGAGGAACAGATTATTTCCTTCTGGAGATTAGTGAAAAATTTGCTGACAAAGTGCTGTTTGTAGTGGGTTTTAAGCATGCAACTAAAATTTGGGTATTGTCTTAGGTCAGATTCCCTAAAAGCAGAGCCTGAGATCGGGATTCTCGAATATGAAAGTCATTAAGGGAGTGCACTCCAGATAAAGAAAAAAAAGGAAGTAAGGACGTGGTTCCACGTGATATCTAGAGCTTCATTCTGATCCCAAAGGAAAGAGGGAATGTAAATTGCAGGGTGAAATCTCTCTTGCCTTGAGGCAAAGTCGCTGGGCTTTTGTATGCCCTGGACAGGGCAAAAGGGCGTCAGCTACAAATGTGCAGATGTGAGCTGGTCATAGATGTCAGAGTTATTTCAGAAAGAAAGAATATTAAGAGCCAAGAGACTCTCCTCTTCAAATAGACTCCAGCTGACTGAGCTTATATACAATACATAAAGAAGGACTGGCCGGACCCAGACAGCCGTCTCTGCAGGTGGTCTCCACTAACTTTCTTGATCTCTGCATCATGGCTGCGATGTTCAGATTCTACAAAAGATAACAGAAGGAAGAAAAGAGATTGTAGCTTCCCTCCTTACTGCAAGGTTTCAAAATGAGCTGAGTCAACGGTGAGAATTTTTGTTACGATGTTGAGAGTAGATGTTGGTCCAAATAGCATGGTAGTCATTTCCAGACAGAATACTTACATTAAGAAAAAGGGACGGTAGGACACACTGCTACCTTTGTTTTACCTCTGTCCCAAGAGACAGATGACTGATTAGTCATCCCATCCTTAGGGATTGCAATACTTGTCCCAATTCCCCTTCAACAAATCTTGCAGCATTTACTTTCTTAACTCAACTCATGCTTATTGGCATTTCTTTACCATTCAGGAGATGTCATTAATTCTGGGGTACGTGAGTTGTAGGAAAGTAAAGATAATTTCATTGAAGTGTTTTGCCAAGGTGAGAATCTTATGCAACCAAGCTTGTAATATAATGGAATAAAAATAAAGTCATTGTGTTTGAAGTTTTTATCTTCTAGATTTACTGCTGTAGGAAAGGAAATATTAAAATACTTTTGGAAGAATATATATATTATAATTATATATGCAGAGATAGAGTAAAGAGATTTTATTTGATGATACTGGGAAACCTGGAACCCAAGGAAATGTATACAGTAAAGAATAGCGATGATAGAATGATAGGGCCAGTTCTTAGAGATAATAACAGAAATATGTTGATTCTTAGCCTGGTTGCTGGCTTTTTATTAAACCCAAAGGGACTTCTAGGTTTAGATCAACAGCAAATCGGAGGAAAATCAGAATTGGGAGATTAGTTTCTTAAAGTCACATTAATTGTTATTGCCTTCAATGACTGCAGGGCATCATCTGTAACTACTTTAGCTCCCTCGATTTTTTTTTTTTTTTTTCATTTAATGGAAGGAAACTTTCAGCCTAATAGCCAGCTACTATTATTTTTGCATTAATATCAACAGTGATCATTTTACTATAACTGTTGGCAGTTTTCACCTTCTAATAAATAATTTATAGTCATATTTTAATACGAGCAGTTATAAAGTACTTCTTACAGTTAAAACACTACCAAATTATTTTCATGTATTTTGGAATGTTCTCCAGGACAAGAAATATGATTGATTGTAATGTTAGTTGTAACAAATTTTTTGCTAACTCCTCCAGTTTTATCAGCACTGTGTTTTTTTATGTGTTTATTCATACATTTCAAAATCACTTGTGGATTACATGGAGATTTTAAATTAGTTTAAATTTTCATAAATCTTATGATACTTTGCTTTCATTGTAAAAATTATTGAAGAATATTAACTTTATATATTTTATATATTTTAAATGTATCCTTATAAAAACTGGGAGTATGCCAAAATTTGCGTAATGAGAACATTTATGGATATAAAGTACTTGGTATGAAAACTGGGCTATTAATTCTATAGTAGGTTATAGAAATATGGAAATTTGGTATATTACATTTAATCACTCTTCAAATATATAGCTGTAATTTATTTTCTTATTTTGCTTATAAAATGTAGTTGCATTATCCAGATAAACAGTATTTTTCATTTGAGAGAAATATTGGGATCATTTTATAGCTTCTCCCATATTCTTAGAGAATTTCGAAGCCCTCACTATTTTATTTTTACTGAGTTTGCTTGAACTGATTGAACTAAAAAATTACATTAGTTTAATTCCCTAAAATCCATATGTTGTCTAATCATGTAAAACCTTAAAATGTAAGCGCCTATCTCTCAAACAGTACTAGTAGAAAGTATGTCATAAATATAATTATGCAAAATTTTTCAATTAAATCTTTGTATTAAACATAAATATTAATGAGTTTATTCATCATTTTTATAGAAAAGCAGAAAAACAGTTAAGATACTGGGCTGGAGCACTCAATTTCAGTTCAAATCTTTGCTCCACCACTTATTAATTCTGTCACCTTCCTCAAGGTATTGAAACTTTCAATTTTAGCATCTTCATTTACAAGATGATGAAAATAAAGTACCTAATGTACATGGTTGTTGTGGAGATTAAAAAGTATGTTGTATACAAGGTACCTGGCCTAGTATCTGGCACATAATTAGTGTTCATTTAATGTTAGCTATTATTACAGAATTTAGCAAGTATCTAGTTCCAGGAAAAGAAAACTATTAATATATCTCATTAGCTAACAATCAGGAGAATGTACATAAGTTAATACATTTAAAATATAAATTACTATTTCTAGAAAAGACAATATAACAAAGTAGAAATTATTCAAAATGTAAATACTGTACCAGGAACAATAACTTGTTTATTTCTCAAATACTTCATCAATCTTTAAGTCTCACGTAGTCTTCTTCTTGACATAATTAACACCTTTGTAAGTATTCTGACACATCTTGAACATAGTGTATTTCCTCATATTTACCCTTTATTAGGACTTGAAATTACCTAAAATCATTGAATTTATACAGTGAATTTTTATTAAAGTATAACAGGCATACAGAAAAATGGACAAATTGATGAGTGTTCATTGATTTAACAGAATGAATACCACCATGTAACTACAAAATAGATCCAGAAATAGAATTTCACCAGCACCTCAGCAGGTCCTGTCACCCACCTCTCATCTGTAGCCCCCTGAAATTAATCACTACTCTGACTCCTATGGTCATCAGTTTTCCATATTCTTCAATTTTATATAACTAGAAGCACATATTATGCATTCATTTGTTTCTATCTTTTCTCGCTCAACATTACGTTTGTAAGATTTATCCGCTTTGTTGTAATGTAGCAGCGCTTCATCCGTTTTCATTGAGGTAGTATTTTGTTGCATGAATACATCATGATTTATTTACTCATTCTATTCTTGAAGCAAATAGATTGTTTTCTGAATTCATCTATTATAATAATGCTGGTAGAACACTCTCATACCTATGGGACATACATTTGTACTTCTGTTGGTTTTATACCTAGGAGTATAATTCCTGAGTCAGAGGCCAGGTGTGGCGGCTCACACCTGTAATCTTAACACTCTGGGAGGCTGAGGTGGGTGGATCGATTGAGCTCAGGAGTTCGAGACCAGCCCGAGCAAGAGTGAGACCCCCATCCCTACTAAAAATAGAAAGAAATTATCTGGACAACTAAAAATATAGAAAAAATTAACCGGGCATCGTAGCACCTGCCTGTAGTCCCAGCTACTCAGGAGGCTGAGGCAGAAGGATTGCTTGAGTCCAGGAGTTTGAGGTTGCTATGAGCTAGGATGATGCCATGACACTCTAGCCCAGGCAACAGAGTGAGACTTTGTCTCAAAAAACCAAAAAAACAAAAAAAAAGAAAAAAAAAAAAAGAATTCCTGAGTCAGAGGATTTTAAGGAATTTCTGAGACAAACTGCACATAATGCCTTTAGCTTGAGTAGATACTTCAAAAAGGAATACATTTTAATAGAATGGGACTTAGTGATTCTGCATGCTACAAATGGGAAAACAAATGGCCCGTGTGGTAAAGAGACTTGTCAGTGGATCTAAGAAGTACCAGCCATACATATAAAGTCAAAGCAGATTGAATAACGACTATCTCCAGCAACTGTGCTAGGGGTTGAGGATAAAGTGGCGAGAGGAAAGAGCCATGACCGTGGCTTTCCGAGAACACAAAATCTAGTACAGAAAACAAATATAAAATAAAAAGTCAAGCTGATGAGTTTGTAATCATAGAAGAGTTGAGTACTCTGAATAAAAGGAACATGATCCCAAGACATCATATAACAATATCATGTGTTCTAAACTAGCAGTTCAAAGAAATCTTCTCTTAGGAAGTAAGTCGAAGCTGATATTCAAGAAGTGGATGATAGTTAAATAGAAAAGGGGAGGCAGAAGGGCCTTCCAAATGTAAAGAAGAGCATGGGCACAGAGCCATGATGGCGAAGAGAATGGCTCTTCCAGTAGGACCTGGGGGAGGCGGTGAGCAATGAACCTGCAGAGGCAGGCAGCAATGAGGCCATACTTGGCCTTTAGTCATCCATTGTTTAGGATTTGTATTTGTTTCATAAGAATAAAAAGTCATGGAGACATTTTAATATGGTATGGGGGCGAGGTACGGAAAAGATTGTGACAGCTGCTTAGTAGGGAATAGATTGGATGAGGGCCAGCATGAATGCAGGGTACCTAATCCCAGAAGTTCTGAGAAAGGGTGGTACTTTCTTGGACAAAGGTGATGGCAGTAAGAATGACGAGAAGCTGATGGATTGATTGCAGTGTTACGTAGTGAATAAAATCGACAGCACTTGGTGATGGTTTGGATGGGGGCTATGTTAATAAAGAATGCATCATGGGTTTCTGGTTGGCTCAACTAGACAGTAAGCAACTGGTTAATTCTGGGAATAAAATCATTTTAGCTGTTGATGTAGATAAATCTAATGTAGTGCTTTTTATAAACTATATTTAAATTCTGGAATTAAATCTAAGTGCAAATTGAACTGTTTTTTGTCACCTTCAGAAATGCTGATTCTCCTGACATGGCCCCAGATGCTGCCAACTTTTTCTCATTCCTAGCATCCATCTCAAGTCTTTAGTCTTTTTTAAACTATATAGATTGTGTATTTCTGCATGAAACACATTTTTGGAGGTGTTTAAAGAAAACATCTGTTGTATGTGCATATGAAATTGATCAATGGTAATCACCCACTCACTATTTACTGATCAATTTCAATGCTATTGAGATATCATTATGAATTTCTTCTCATTTCATTTTCTACCATTATAGACACATTCTTTATGATTTTGTTCTGGGTTTGGTTTATTACTATAAACCTAATGAAAACATTTCATCCACATGGAGCTGTCACAGAGATGTCTATGAATGCTTTGATTCAATATAACACTAGATAAGAGATGCTTAACTGGATATATCTTAATAAGCTAAAATGTCTCTAAATCATATTATACATCTGCAATTTAGGATTCATTTAGTATACAACTTGTCATATTTAAACTGTGAGTGACTCATACTTTATATTGCTCTAGTCAGAAACTAGATTTTTGGATGACTAAAGAAGTGTGTTTTAAAAACTAGAAATTCGTGAGAAATGAAGAGCTAAACATATATCTTTATTTCCCTCTACCTAAATGCATTTCTCCTTTTTAAATTAATTCTGCATATCACTGCCAAATTAATTTTTCCAAAAATACACCTTGCATCACATCATTGAATTAAAGACAAAAGATGCTTCCCTCTTACATACTGCATGAAACTGTTTCATGCTTCTGGCCTTCCATGAACTTTTCTTACCCTGAAAACACCTATTCATTTCTTTCTACTTCCCACAAATATAGCTCTACCATATCCACCAAATCTCTTTAAATCCCCTTTCTCCCTCAATGCCTGAACTTTTGTGCATGCTCCTCTCCTCTCCCACCAGCTACTGAAAAAGCCATCACCTCTCCAAATACCACCCATGATTCAAAGCTAAGGTTAAATTCTAACTCCTCCATTAAATTTCCTGTAATTACTCCAGCTCACAGTGATTGTTCATTTCTTCATTTCTTCTGTTACCTCAATTATACGTGTAATTAAAGTAAGTTGGCCTAAGCAATTAATTGGTTTTCAGGGTAACATTTTTACCATTAACAGACATCATATTCTAAAAAGAAGGGAAGCTTTCCTTTTTCATTTATGTGTCTGTATGCCAATGCTACCTATGGAGGCTCTTAATAGAGAGATGGTGGGTTGATTAATTGACTGATTGATTAGAAGACTCAAAAATGTTTATTAAGCACAATCCAGTACTTTGGCTACTTTATTGTTTTCAAAGTTGTACGTACCCTAGGGAATATAAAACATTCCATTTATGTTTCTAATCTTTCCTTATAATTCTGTCATGTAATTTTTCAGCAATTGGAGAGAAAGCCAAAAATGAAAACTAAAATGGAAGTCACTGAACCATTTGGAAATTTAAAGTCATTGAAAGTAAAAGCTGTGGAGATTAGTCACACTCTTACTGCAGCTCTGAAGCAGCATATGGCTGAATGTTTCCTCATGAAGTTTGCAAGTTTGCTTATTGAACTCTGTAACTGAATACAAGCACCACAAATGCACATCAAGATGCCATCCAGTAATTATCACTAACAATTTTAGAACTATGGAGGACTCTAACTTTTCAGAGCTGAATATTAATTTGGGGATGTGTATATATAAATGTATGTGATGTGCATGCTGAAAAGCATGTATATGTGATCGATGTTAAAATACATATGAGATGGTTATCTATACAGCATATTCATTTATTGGTTCAATAATTTTACACCGAGCACCTGCTATGGGACAGGAACTATGCTAGCTGCTAGAGGTACAACCGTGAAAAGAAAGACATGAACTCTGATATGATGGAGCTTACAGTTCAGATGTGCAGAAAGATGAATAGTAAAGAAATAAATACAAAAAAGATAAATCAGGATTATCTCATTCAAGTGTCATCACAGAAAATGACAGGCAGAATCCGCTGAAAGTCTTCTCGGAGGAAATAAAGTTTAACCTGATCCCTGAGGAATAAGAAAGAGCCGGCTGTGCAAAGAGACCAATTCATTAGTTTCTTTACCAAATAGGTTAGTAGTAGTTATGGTGAGACATGAAAGAAAAATTTTATTTTCTGAGATCATAACCTGTTCTTGTGGTTCCAAATCAAAGCCTCCTCAACAAGATGATTCTGTGATGTGGGCAGTGGATGATTATTTGTCATTTATCCAAATAATTAAATAAATAATAAGAAATGTAATGGAAGGTTATTATAAAAACAAGGTATAAGTCATTATGCCTTATAATTCTTCTTCTGCTCAAACTCCTCTCCAGTGCTTTCCAGGTCTGTGTGGCATGTACCCACTTGGCCTAATGACTGAATGATCATACTTAAGTGCAGTAGGAGCTGTCAAAAATAACTAACCATGGAATGAGGATCTTTGTATTCTGGATCAATCTTTATCATTCAATAGCTGTTGGTCTCCAAAAACTCACTTCCTCTTTGAAGAACTGGATCATCTTCCTTATAAAATGAGGGTCATGGTCTTTAGGAGTTTCCCACCCATGCTGCTGAAGACCCTCAGATTTCATAGAACCCCTCAAAGACCACCCAACAGAGGAAGAGAAGAAATCATGAGAGGGATATGGGAGCAGGAGAAGCTTTATGCCTCCCTCCCCTACTTCAATAAAGTAAATTCTGACATTATGTATTTTATGTTTCGTGCTGCAGAGTGAGGTTTAATTACAAGGGTGGGTTCTGTGTCTGAAAAGACTTTGTAAACCATCGGACTAGTTGATTTGATGAATCCACTCCCTAATGGCAGTTTAAGAATACATGTTCTCTAAAACTGAGATTAAAATTATGATCATTTTCTTAAGATGAAATAAATGAATTGGAAATGATAAGATCCAGATGCTCTAACCTTATTGGTTTAACCTTTTGAATAACTTAGGCCCCTTTATCTGGAAAAGATGAGGACCCAAACATAGGGCAGGTTCACTCCACAAATGATTGCAAACGCAAACCACGTTGTGCTTACCACCAGGTATTTGTGTAGCACGCACCAGCTGTTTCCATGAAATAATTCTCTTTGCATCCCAGCTACCCCAGGGGGCCCTTGGGTAACCATTACCTTCAGTCACATGCTCAGAGCACAGCATTGACCTGACTGACCCTAAACAAAGGTAAATCTTAAGGTTTCACTTTGCCATTTCCATTCTGAAATTTGAAAGGCTCACTCAAATTAAATGTATGATGATTTATGTGGCATTAAAGGCAAGTAGAAATTGTGATTGAAATTCAAAACATGTTAACCCATCATTCCTTCCCCAAATATGTAGAGTGTCTTATTTCCACAATGGATGGAAACCAAAAATAAAGTTGTACATAGATTCCATGAAAATTCCCTTTGTATATGGTACATAATAGCAGAAAAGTGATCGTTATGAGCTACTTCTGGTTGCTGAATTTCTATAAGAGACAATGGCAGCAATCTGGAAGGACATTATTTCAAATCATCAATATTAAAAATATATACATATTTCCAATAAAATCTTTGCAAAACAAAATCTAATCAAGCTTTTGAAATAAAACCAGTTTTATACAAGATACCTGCTATGATGAGTCTTATTATTACACAACAGTGAAAAAGAAAGAGAGAAAAGGATTAATAGGAAATAAAATAGGAACTGTTTATCTTTAAAAATTGAATTACTAAAAATATTTTGCACCAATTCATTCTCTGGAAAATATAGAGATGGTACATTTTTCTGTCTACCTCAAGGGATAAAACGTTCATCTGAAAAACCAGATATGTTTTCATACTCCACATGAGTCCTTAAGAAACATCATTTCTTCAAATGAAGTTTTTCCCCGTTGGCTTTAATTAAGTTTAGAATAGCATACCTGGATACCAAAAAATGAATGTAATTCAAATTACTGTCTGGACCAACAAGTTCTAATATTTCTCCTTACAGCTGTATCCTGCTCACAAAGTTTTCATGGAAAGTTTCACCTAAATCAGATTTCTGATAATCAATCACATTTTAAATGCAGCAGGAGAATTTGTTGTTGAAAGGGTTCTCCTAGAGAGATCTGCTGAATTAATCTGCCTGGGAACTAACACACAATCTTTCACTGCTTTCCCTATTGTGTATCTCTGTCTTTATACTTAACAAATCTGCTTAAAGTGAGGAATACTTGGATAAAGCAAATGTTTAATTATCTTTAAATGTTATCTAGCAAGATGCTGTCAGTTAAAATTGCAAGAGGGTTATTCACCCCCACAAGCACTATCACTCCATAAAACTGCCCCAGGTCATCCACTGCCAATGTCCCCCAGCCAAGCCCACCAGGAACACAGCTCCAGTTGAACAAGCTGGGTTTATAACCTATGGCATTGAGGAACATTCACCAAGGGGGACCATGGATCTATTCGGTGAAAGGAATTAAGAAAGGACTTGTTACAGAATCTGGGGTTAAATGATTTTGGGAAGAGTTCAAGGAAGCAGGATCTTACTCTGGATTGAATACACTCTTGGGAGGTGAGGGTAATTCTATTATAATATGATTCGAATATCTTAATAAATCTCATCTAGAAGAAGGGAAGACCAGATCCTAAAGCTGTAACAAGTAAAAAAGAAGCAGTCACTTATATTAGATGAGAGATGGAGGTTTTTGGTATTTTTGTGGCTTGGACATGGCTCATGTGTGATCCATTCCATGTTCAGATATGGCTGGGGAGTGATCTTATTTTTGTGTTGTTCTGTCATATTTACCCGCTGTGGATATTTTGTGAAATCGTTTATGTTGAACAGGGCAACACCAATGCCTGGCTGTAAGAATAGGCCAGCTGGTATGGACATCGAGTTCTAGATAGTAGTACCACACCAGGCCAGCTCCTGGGTGCCGGGGGCAATTTTTCTCTTTCTAACTGTGAATGTGTTCAAACTTCTGCTTAGCATTTTACTATTGCCCACAAGTGTCATATTTAAAAAACCAAGTCTGCATGTTTAATTCGCCTGAGTAGACCTATTGAATTCAGTATACTTCCAACAGTTGTAATGCATTAATTCAATAAATTTGAACTTGTGCTATGCATGAGTACACATATATTCTTGATTTTCCAAGACATCTTGATATCAAAAATTCTGCACCTCATTTGTATACATTCTCATGTCTCAATTTGGAGGTTATAAATTATAGTCACTCTAACTATATAGAAATAAGTCACTAGGCACCTTCATTCAGAAATTACCAAAAATTCATTTTTGAAATTCTTATTTCCTTTAATGTGCACCCTCTTGTTTAATTTTAAACAGTGTGATTGCCCGGTACACAATGCCATGTTATTTACATAATATTTGTTGATTAACATTTATTGAGTGCCATGTGACATGCACTGTGCCAAGCCCTTCCCATAAAAGAGCTGATTTCAGCCCTGAGCAGCACTATCACTCCAATTTCAAAGACAAACATTGTGGCTGGCAACATTGCCTGTTGCCCCAATTCACAGAAGAGATGTGACTGTGACAGATTTAAACACAGATAGTCTAATTCTTGAACCCTCTCTCTTCAGCGCTATAAAATACTAGGCTATGTATCCTGGGCAAACTGAAAAATTCTAACATCTCATCTCTTAGTTCCAATATCTTAAATTGCCACATGCAAAGTTGGAAATAACAAATGCAATAAAGTTGAAAAGGTTCAGAAAAACGAGGAAACGTGTTTGAAACAGCTCACTTAAAGTTCTTCCTAAAGGAAAGAATTGAGATATACATTTGAAGGTATGCATAATTTTGATCTGGAAAAATGATGGGAGCAATATTTGAGTTAGGAAATGAAATGCCACAGAGAAAGAAATGATTGCTTTGGGGAAACCCAGCTAGAATAGTTTAGCTGGTGTTGAAAGGGAAAAATGTAGCGTAAAAAATCAAAAGGCGAAAATGATAAAATTTGGTCCTTAGCAGAAGACATTGCATAGGAAACATTTAAATATTTCCCTGTTGGTGAGAGTATAATGCTTCTGTGTTGTGTTTCTGTTTTAATCAGAAGACAAATACGATGAAGGCAGTAGATTCGCAGATTAACCCCATTTTTCTACAGATCAAATTTTACTTTGCACCACTCATGTGTCTGTAGTTCAAATATTTCACATAGTCAGAGCAAACAGCTCTAGAAGACAGTTGTAGTCAAGAGGCCAAATAGCCCGAGGGAGAAAATAACTGAAAGAGATCCACTCTGTCAGTCAAGCCAAAACAACAAAGCCTAAATGTGATATTCTGAACGAGTGCTTCTCAGTGTGATCCCTGGACCGATAGCATCACCATCCCTAAGAACTTGTCAGAAATGCAGATTAGTGGGTCCCACCCTAGACCTGCTGAATCAGAAACTCTGGTGGTGGGGCCTAGCTACATGTGTTTTATCAGCCCTCCAGGTGACTTAGGTGCAATCAGTACCAGCAGCAGCACAGGCATTGCCTTGCAGCACGTTACAAATGCTATCTCAATATCTGGGTCCCGTCCCAGATGTTCCGTATCAGAATCTGCCTGGGAACCAATTCCCC
Organism: Indri indri; assembly: GCA_004363605.1. Lineage (NCBI taxonomy): Eukaryota > Metazoa > Chordata > Mammalia > Primates > Indriidae > Indri > Indri indri. The sequence continues at coordinate 23,303 of RJWJ010024090.1, forward strand.
CAAGTAATGCAGGGCTACGTTAAACCCTGAGAAGCAACAACCCAGAATGTGTGCTAGGACCTACATTTTCTGGATTCCTTTCTGGATTCTCCATAGAAAGGTGAAAGAACATTTCTATGGAGGTCAAGACAGCTATTAAGTTGGTTTTGTTTCCATCACATCCTCTCTGGAGCGCTTGTATACTCTCCTGTTTCTTTCCCTTCCCTGCATTTGAGGCCAAGTCTGACACTGCAGAAACATGTTCCATGTGCCAAATTCAGGAAAGAAGAGCCAGGCTTATATTCCTCTGCTGAATATAGACATCTCAAAATATAGGCTTTATGTCTCACTACTCAATAGCTACGTAATCAAATAATTCTCAAATAACTCTTATTCTTGAGTGTGCATCACTGTTAATACTATTTTTTAAATTCTGATCAGCCCCCTCTCCCCAACACACACAGACATACTGAATTAAAATCTTTGGCAGTTGATTCAACAATACATATTATTAAAGATACTGGGCTGGAGAACCTTTGTTACTTTAATTTTTTACAAAATACTTTCTGGTCCCAGAACTAACGTCAAAGTAGGTGATCTCTACTTGTCCCAACTTAACTTTTCCAATTCTTCACTATTTCCTCTGTCTTAAAGGCAACCAAAAAGAGTGGTATTTGGATTAATAAGCCCTTTTTGAAATTACAAAAAAAAAAAAAAAAAAAACTACAAGGACTTTATAGACAAATAGTTATTCATGTTTTTTATAAATATGTAAAGATACACTTTTCCTAACCCTTATCAGAGAGCCAAAGAAATTGGGGATTTAGATGTCTTAATGGAAACGGAAAACTTCTTGTGACTCCTTTGAATCATGTCTTGTTTAGTTTCCACTACCTGTAGTTACAACATCGTGATGCTGTTCAAAGTTGGTGCTTCTCCATTCCGAGACCTTGCTGGAGATTTTTCACAAGACTTTCTATGTCTGGATCCAGCTATACTTAAACATATAACAAATTCCAATTCAGTCACCTGTATCAATTGAATCCAGCCACATATGTGTACAAAAGCAAGGGCTTTTGTTTTAGTTTGTGCTGCTATAAAAAAATACCCAAGACTGGATAATTTATAAAGAACAGAAATTTATTTCTCACAGTTCTGTAGCCTGGGAAGTTCAAGGTTAAGGCACCAGCAGGCTTAGAGTCTGGTGAAGGCTGCTCTCTGCTTCCAAGTTGTGCCTTGAACGCTGCATCCTCTAGAGGGGATGAAATCTGTATCCTCACATGGTGAAAGGAGCAGAAGGGGGAAAAGGGCCTAGCTAGTTCCCTGGAGCCCTTTTATAAGCATTTATCCATTTATGAGGACAGAGCCCACATGGCTTAATCGTCTCCTCAATGGCCCATCTCTTAATACTGTTGCATTGGGGGCTAAATTTCAACATGAATTTTGTAGGGTACACAAACATTTAAACTATAGCAGACTCTCACCTCTTCCTCCCTCACAATCAAGCATTGAAACACTGGAGAATTATACTAGAAAACTCAAAGGGAGTGAGCAGAATGTAATTTTAGTCCTTTATTCTGGGAGAGAAAATAAGAGGCAAGAGAGTGTGAGATCTCTGATGGCTGTCTCCGAGCAATTGCACTGGTGTCTTCATTTCTCTTACTCCAAGGGGCAAAAACTGTATGACAATACGTTAATTATGCAACGTGTAGTATTTCTTCCTTGGAAATTAGATTGATAAGCTCAAAGTTCTGTCCAATCTTAAAACTTTGGGATATGGCCTGGAAACACAGACAGCACTTAGTTTATGGTAAAATTATCCAAAGCCATTTACGTATTCCAGAGAATATTTGCAAGTACACTAGAAGACATGAGAGACAAAGAGTCTGTTCTTG
>RJWJ010024091.1:0-25183 GCA_004363605.1 Indri indri
CAGTGTCCAGGCTGCTGAGGTGCTCTTCTGGCCACCATCCTGGAAGCAGACCCATGGGGCTGCTGGCTGCATCTCCATTATCTGTACCGGTCCTCAAAATGCACACCTGGAGTCAATGAAACCGAGGAGGGACAGGGATGCTGTATTATTTGCAGCAAGCATGGCAGCGTGGTTCGAATGCTGCCTGCTAGAGGCACTGGGGGTTGAGGTGCAGGACACAACTAGATGAGGAGAAAAGTAGAGAACTCTGAGCTAGCATAGGGCCCCCGCCCAGTGGGAAGAGCCATGCCTTTTCCTAAGGGATTGCATCCTCCAGACAATCTTGGAAGCTCTGTAGTGATCAGATTGAATAATTAATTACTTGGGGGCAGCTGCAGAAAGCCAGGTTACAAGGAACCAGCTAATTTCAATGGGTGCCACCCAAGTCCCAACACGCGGGAATCACCCAGCCCTAAGCTTAAGGCCGGCTTCTGCCTTAGGGCACATTTTCTGGTCTACCTGGAAGGATCAAGCGCCTCCCTTCTCTGGAGTCCAGTGATCGAAGAACCCAGCACAGAGCCGGGCTGGAAATTAGGGATGAGATTTTAGCGCTACCTCTTCTGCGGCTGAGAGCTTGGCGCTGGCCTTCGTATCTGTGTGTATTTCTGAACTATCATGGATATTCATGCAGAACTCCTCCCCTGGCCCTTCCCCAGGGCCCCCTGTGGCTCTGAGTTATTTGTGAAAATCTCTTTTCTAGGCAGATCCCACGGAGCTGCCACATGTTCCCTCTCCCTGGATCGGGCTGGTCCAGGAAGAATTGGGAAATACAGATAGGCAGGCCCCCTGTTTGGGGGAGATGCAATTACAAACAGCAGGCCCAGGACTCGTGCTTGCAAGTGCCAGATGGCAGAGTGGCGGCGCCACACCAGGCAGTCGGCTCGGTGCTCCCTCCCCCGACAGATGCTTAGAGTCTGCGGGACCCCACGGGTCGCTACCTCCCCCTCCCATGCACCCCCACCACGATGCTAGATGCTTCCCAAATGTAAATCACCGGGGATCACGCAGGGAGGGCAAGCGCTAAGCAGAACCGGGAGATGGGGTGTTGGTAACATGACTGCTAGACAGAGGAGGAGAGAGACCGGTGCTTACTGGGCAATTTCCAACAGCACTTCACACCTGTGGTCTAGTTCCTCTCTCACAACAGCATTCCAAAGATCTGATCCACTCCATTTTACCAGTGAAAAGATCGCAGATTGGGGAGCTGAAGTCCCCTGCCCTTTGCTAAAGCAAAGACTCTGCCCTCACCTGGTTACCACCTGCCTTAATATGAGGAGTCGTCCGGGGCTCTAGCCCTGAAGCTGACTGCGGCAGTTCATTGGTACATGACCTTTTTCAATTTCACTTTTCTCATCTCAGAAGATGATGCCATCGCAAAAGATATTTCTGGGGGGCTGAGGATCAGCTGAGGTCAAGTGCAGACCTCCTTTGTGAACTGCATTGCTGTCATTAGGATTTGGGATGAGACCTGAATCAACATATTCACGCTCAGGCTTCAGTGTTTAATAAGACTTAAAATGATAATAACAATATCCTCATTGAAATATATATATATATTTTTTATATATATATATTTTGAGACAGAGTCTTGCTCTGTCACCCCAGCTAGAGTACAATGGTGTCATCATAGCTCACAGCAACCTCAAACTCCTGGGCTCCAGTGATCCTTCTGCCTCAGCCTCCCAAGTAGCTGGGACTACAGGTATGTGCCACCACACCTGGCTAATTTTTCTATTTTTTTGTAGAGACAGGTCTCACTCTTGCTCAGGTTGGTCTCGAACTCCTGACCTCAAGCAATCCTCCTGCCTCGGCCTCCCAGAGCTCTAGCATTACAGGCATGAGCCACTGTGTGAGCCACTGCACCATCCAATGATGTGCATTTTAACGGGGGGCAAAGCTCTAAACCAAAAGAGGAACGTTCTCATCATAGGCTTCAGGTCTCATTAGCTCACCAGATAAAAGGGGACTCAGGCAGGGAGGGAGTTTCATATTTGGGAGGAACCCTTCAGAAAATGGTGAAGCACACCAGGGAATAGTATACTGGGTGGAATAGAGTCCTCTTAAAATCATGTCTACCCAGGACCTCAGAGTGTGACCTGACTTGGACATAGGTCTTTGCAGATATAAGAAGTCGAGGTCACACTGGATTAGGGTGGGTCCCAAACCCAGTGACTGGGTTCCTATAAGAAGAGAGAACAGACACAGAGACACACGGGTTCAGAGAGGAGGCGGCCATGTGAAGACAGAGGCAGAGACTGGGGGGCCATTAACTACAAGCCAAGGATTATTGGCAACTACCAGAAACAAGAAAAGGCAAGGAAGGACCCCCTCCCCTCCCGGAGCCTTCAGAGGGAGCACAGCCCTGCCAATACCTCCGTTTCAGGCTTTCAGATTCCAGAACTGTGAGAGAATCAATTTCTGTTGTTTTTAAGGCAGCCAGTCTGCGGTACTATGTTAGGCTGCCCTAGCAAACAAATACAAATAGTACTGGAAGATCCCAAGACAGACGCTATGCTTCGTGTGTACTCTCCCTTCATCCTGCGGGGCCAGGGCGTTAGAGCCATCATTTCACACAGACGACTCCGCAGGCTCAGCTCTGCAAGGGGCAGCAGGACTCGGGTCTGATCAGCCGGCCCTGGTCGTGGCCATGGGGCCACGCCGCTGTGCAGGGCCGCCACAGTCAGTGAGCACACCCCGATGGACACGAGCCTCGGTCACCCAGAACCCCAACGGAGCCAGCCAGTCTAACTCACACGGGTTTTTCCTATAGTGCAGGGTCCACCCTCGAGCACTGATATTTTCCTTTGTTTTGACAGAAGCTGTTCTCAAAGGCAGTACTCATTTTCCTGCATCCTTAATTTAATTTCTGCATCGATGACTCAGAACCATCTTGGAAATGTTAATTGCTGGGGGACAACACGAACAGTGATGCCCTCAGACATCTTGAGGTAGGAGGGGATGTCGAGTCTCTCATTAGAGCCACCACCAGCTGGTCCCTTCGTGGAGGTGGCGTCTCTGTGGATGACACGTGGCCATCGATTTTATGTCTGCTTCACTGCCATCAGGGGCGTCTGCTCTCCTATCTCCTGGCTGTCAGGAGGCCTGCGTCGAGCAGGACCTTTTCCCTTTCACGTTGCATCTTGTTTTTCTTCCCTAATCTAATGGAGCCCGGGGAAGCAGATAACCAAATTTCTTAGAATCGGGCAGAGGCTCAGAATAAATTGCATTCTGGACTAAAGAGTTCTTTTGTGGATTGAGTCCACGTGCTTCGGGGGCATTGAGTTTTCTGGTTTTTGTCTTAGAACGCAGAGGCCTCTTGCCCCTACGTTCCTGTTAGCCAGCTGCATTTGCCACAGGAGAGCTTTCGCCATCCTACCCTGGCCTTGCTGAACCAAGCAGACACCCGCTTTCTGGGGTGGGGAGTGAAATGGATCAGGCTCCCAGAATGAAAAACAGATTTTTGCTTAGTGTCTATCTATTTTCTCTCCAGTTGGCAGGACGGCCATAAAAATGCGTGTGGGGGGCTGGCTCCAGGGGACCTCCCGAACATCCTGAGATACAAGAGGTGCTTAATAAAGTCGCTACTGGCTTCTGCTGCCCCAGCACGAGTGCTAGCAAGAGAGTCCATCTGACTGTGCTGACCCACAGCTCCTTTGTTGCAGCTGTTGGGACAAAGTTGGGGAAAAAGGGGACCTACAACCTCCACCTTCACCCGTGCAATGTTTTCATGGCAGCATCTCAGGGTGAAGGGCAAATCGACACCTTCCACTCTCTGCTCTCACTTGGCTGCAACGTCTGATCCCCAGATGGTGTCTCAGCTGCACACAATCCATGGTGAGGAACATTGAAGCCCAGAACTGCCTTCAGACTGGGGCCACCAGGCTTGCTCTCAGCCCTGCACTCACAGAGGCTCCTTTCTTGGTCTCTCCCCGTGGCCCCCCTTCCAACAGTCCATGGGGCCCACAAGGGATGCCCCCTTCTTCTCCCAACTATCCAGCACCCAGGGATTCTTTTCCCAATGACCGAGGCCCATTTACAAGGCCTGTGTGGATCTCACTTGTGTTGCCCAAGTGTTGGCCACCCCCCAGGTCTGGGCCACCCCCCAGGTGGCCAAGGCAAAGAAGGGCTACACCTGCTTTTTCTGTTTCAACTTAAAACAGTCTGTGTTGAGTCATCAAGGCCTTCCCTGAAAACACCTCCCCAGGAAGAGCTGGTGTAAGCACCTCAGCTTCTCTCTTTGGTTTGCGGGCTGATTTTAACATCTCTGCACTGATCATAGCTACATCCTGAGGAAACACAGCTCTCCCAAGAGGCCTAGCAGCACCCCTCAACGTGAGTGTTGACTTACGAGCTGATAGTCGGGAGGAGAGGGGCAACAGTCACGGTGTGGGTTTTTATTCCGTGTCTACCACACGTCCTGCATGGTGCTAGGGGCCACAGGGGCCAGAAATACCAGAGCAACCCCGAGACGTTACAAGTTCATTCTTCAACGTAGACCGCAACTGCTCTTTGACTTTGATCTCCTCTATTGCGTCAGCATTCTTTTTTTTTTAAAGAAAATGTTTCTCTTTCTTTAAAATATTTCCCAAATTAATGTCTTTCTTTATAGCCTACACTCACCATCTCAGCTCAACCTCTTATCCCAAAACCCATCTGGCATCTCTGTCTCTCCCGTCTTCCGCTTCTCTTCTCTCACCGTCCCCAAAGTGAACACCGTGACACAAAGTTGCATTTACAAGTTCCACGAGAAAACCTGGGGAAACTCAATGTGCATATCCCACGGCCACGTGCTCCAGAACCTACCGTCCTCTCGAACTGTCTTCTCCTCCACTCCTTCCATGCCAAGAAAACCTGCCCCAGAGAACCCCTTCTCCCAGAAACTTCTGGGGGAAAGAGAAGTTTTGTTTTGTTTTTCCTAGAACCCATCCCTCATTCCTCTCTCTTTGGAAATGCTTTGAAGTTCCCACCATTTTGTTTTATTTCATTTTTAATCCAAGCTTATGTTGGGGGCAGGAGGGCAGTGGAACTGCTATTATCAACATTCCTGAAAAACAGCAGATACAAGACGCTGCTGTTTTTAAAGAACAGATTTTCAGCACATTTGATCCCCAGAAAATACTTCACTTTCAACCCATCGCCATCAAAAAATTTTTTTAAAAAGAACAAAAATCTGATTTATAGAAAGTTTCCCCTGTACTGTAGTGGGTTGGATTGTATACCCCAACTTCCTGCATAAAATCTCCAAGTCCTAACCCTCTGTACCCATGAAAAGGATACTGCTGAAAAAGGGCTCTTGGCAGATATAATTAAGGCAAGGATCTTGAGATGAGATTATCCTGGATTAGCATGGACCTTAAATCCAACGTTAAGTCCTTCTGAGAAGAAAGAAGGGGAAACAGAGATTCACAGAGGGAAAGACCACGTGAAGACAGAGGCAGAGATCGGAGCAACAAGCACCGAGGGATGCCAGCAGCCACGAGAAGCCGGGAGAGAGGCGTGGAAGGAATCCTCTCTCTCGAGCCTCCAGAAGGAGTCAATCCTATAGACACCTTGATTTGGGGCCTTTTACCTCCTGTGCTGGGAGACAATACATTTCTGTCATTTGAAGCCACCCGCTGTGGCCCTGTGTTACAGAAGCTACAGGAAACTGACAGACGCGGCCAAGTCCCTCGACACACACTTTTTAGGGGTAGAGTCTGAAGCTACTACCCTGTCAGGGCAGCAGACCCCAGGGTGGAGAAAGACGGCAAAAGAGCCAACACATCACTCCACCAAATAACACTGCAATTGCTGGCGAAATTTCTACTCGTTCGCTTGCAGGTAAGTGCCTACCTTTGGAACATGAAGGGGTCACATGTCAGGTTTGGAGCTTGCAGACATTCCGATGAACCTACCCCAGCCAGGATTCTAGAAGGCGGCAAGCAGAGGAGAGACATTTGAATCATAACTATTGATTTGGGATTTATCAACGTAGAAATTGTCTGAGGCCACAGGAGCAGCTAAGAATGCCCACGATGAGAAAACAGACCCAGAGGAAAACTACAGATCAGATCAAACGGAGCATCGACTTCTAAGTGGCAGGCAGGAGACCAGCCTGCAGCGGAAAGGGAGAGGGAACGGTGAGAACAGGTGCCACGTCGGAATGACACGGACTGAAGACTTCGGAGGACGCAAGAAAGCTGCCATGAGTGAAGCTGACACTTCCAAGAAGCCAGGGGGTCTCCACCCCCAGCCCACCCTCAGCCAGGGGGAAAGGCTGTGTGAGACCCTGGGTGTTTCCGGAGCCGGGGCGGGGCTGCCCACGGTCGTGGGGCAGGATGAAGAGTGGAAGCAGGTCGGGGTGGGGACAGGAGGACGTGCGGGTAACTGTGGGTAGAGACAAAAGCAGAGAAAGTACGAATGAAGCACTCGAAAGTCCTTGGAAGATAAACAAACGGCACAGATGTCCGAGATGGAGGGACTGGCCCCAGAACGTCAGCACAGTGGAGCACAGTCGGAAGCAGCGTTTTCTGGGACGTCCATCTACTTTGAGAAAGCTGGAGATAAAAAGAAGTAAGGAAACAGGATGAGGGCTGGGAGGGAAATTAGCATCAAGGAGGTTTTCTCTCCCCTCCTATCTCCTCCCTCCTCCCTCTCTCAAGTGTTGTCAGTTATTATCTTGCCTCCTTCTTTCTATTTCCCTGGGTTCTTCCCTTCGCCCCACAAACATCTCTTCCACCCTCGGAGGATAGGGAGGGAGAGATTGGGAACAAATGGGGAGCCAGCCCCGCGCTGTGAGCGCTTCCCGTCTGGAGGGCGGAAAGGCTGGAGGAGGGATCAGGACCCCATTTACGCTCCAAGGTAGAGAGGGGGGTGGGGGCGCGTCCGCCAGATGGAAGCTTCCCAAAGCTTTCAGAGAAGTGGGAGGCACGATTATCAGAGCTGATGGCGGAAGGGGAGACGGGAGGATTTTAGTAGTGGTCTCAAAAGGCTGCTGCCACCGGGAGGGAGGACAAGAGCTGAGGGGACACCGTTACAGGAATGCCAGGCAAATCATTTTCTTTACTCCCTGTGTTTTTCTCATCCTGCCAGTTGGAATTGAAGAGTTTTGAGTTAAATACGCACCTGACTCCTCCTGGTCTGTCTAGTGGCTCAGAAATGCTAAATGCATCTCACATGCAGGTATGCAGAAACACCGTGGGCCAGGAAAATAAATTAGCTTAGCTGGAAATGATCTTTCATGATCGAAAAAAATGTTTAATTGGATTGGTCAAAGCCCATTCTTCAGGCTGCTGAATATTCATTTTCTTCACCTCATCAGATGAGACTCCCTCTTCCATGCCTCCATGTCTATGGATCACAATGGGTCAAGTTATCAGAAACCTACAGGAAAGCTGGGAACTCCCTCAGAGGGCAGTGGGCACATGCTAAGGCCCTGTGGCACAATCTTGGGTTTCAGTCACTTACTGGATGGGAAACAAAGAGTCAGGGCCTGGACACCAGCTGGAATCTGATGGAAATATCACCCTACCTCATCCATGAACATACGGAAGGCTTCAGTTAAGGCTTTGGGTATGTCAGAAAGTCAACGGAAAGTTCTATTCTTAGGTAATACTGTAACTACAGATGCCTTCGATCCTGGTTCTTCCAGACAATTAACCCACAGGCTGTGCCAATAAAATTTTACATTTATTTTCCTGTCTTACTGTAAATAACCCAATTTCAAAGGCAAATGTGCTGTGCACCCTCCCACATACGTGTCTTATTTTATACATCCCATCTTGCCTTTCCATCAAGATAGGAAAGTCGTCCTTGATACCGAAATCAGCCTCCCCTTGCCATGCCCGGAAATGTTCAGCTTGTCACAAAAGCAGAAGATTTCAGGATGGATTCTGGGATGTTTTTCACAACTGGACAACACCCAGGATATTCCTCGATGACCAGGAAGTTGACGCCTCTAGATCTGTCTTAGGCCCCTTCCTTCTGTATGGGTAGGAAGTGGGACGTGCATCTCAATGGGCGATGAGATTAGAGGATGCTGGGAGCAACCTGGGAGCAGTGACACGAGGGATGCTACAGACCGGGCCCTGGAGGCAGCATCTAAGTGGAAACACCATCCCATGTCTTTACGACACAGTACAGCAGACCTGGTATCCGTTTATTGGAACGAACTCACTTCAAGAAGTTCCGAAACAGCATGCTACCAGCATTTACCATTCATGACTCTTGCTATAATAACCCAAAGTTTTCAAGGGAATTTTCCTCGTTGAAGTCGAAATATTCGGCTTGTACTATTGCTTCTCCTTCTCTTAGACATTTTCTTCCTAAACTACTCAGACCATCCCATACTCAGCCAACAAATGTTTACAGAATTTCAGAGGTAAAGATGATGTTTAAGGTAGAAAAAATCAAGTACACACGGAATCCAACTCTGTCCAGTGAGACGCATCTTTGCAGCCACATTTCTGCTAACCCCAAAGTCACCATGCCCCTCGGCCCGCCTCACACATTCTGGTCCCCTCCTGGGATGCAACACGCACCCCAGCCGACTCCCTTCCTCCTTCCCTGCGCTCCCTCGTTGGCCCATCCGGGTTCTATGCGTTTCCGTAGCACCGCACCCCTCTCTGCCGTAGGCATACTTACCAGCGCTGAAGATTCACACTGACTTGTATAATATTTTTTCATTAATGTCCTTCTCCCCATTGGACTCTAAATCTCCATGAGGGTGGGGACAACACGTGTTAACCACTGATTCCCCAACGCTTCAAGCAGGCACAGTTCAAGTGGCCTTTAACTTACTAATCATCGTTTCCCAGCATTTAGTAAGTCAAGCAGCCTCTAATTTCATCCCCTGGACCCTAAACTAGTCCCCACTGGTTAGGCCCAGATATTTACTCTACATTTCCTGGATCCCTCAAACAGAGTTCTTCATCTGGCCCCTTTGCTGAGCATCCACTCTCCATCAAGCTCTCCTAGCAGCTTCCTGCCATGGCCTTTCCTGCCTGAGCTCATCTTTTCCCCCTGTTTCCGTCCATTAATAGTTTTTTCCAATGATTTCCCTCATCCGAGAATGATCTTACATTAGCATCTAGAAGGTCCCTGGAGATGAGTCAGTGGTTACCCATTTTCTTAGATACAGAAGAGGGAAAAAAAAAAAAAAGTCAAGGACATTGACTGACATCACACAACCGGTCAGCGGTCCCAGGTTATACTTTCCATCTTTCAAGTTTTCAACTCTTTTTGGCAACATTGCTTTCTCAAAACCCACCTTTTTGTTAGGCATGATCAATAACCCGTCTCCAGAAAAGGGAGTATAAGAATATTATACACGTAATTTTGAGAGGCAGGATGGCCCTTCATCACAATGGCCAAATAATGGCCCCATCCAAAAACTGATAGAGGCAACATTAGCCGACGGTGTGTACTGAAGAACTAATGGCCCTCCTGCTAAACATAAGTCCTGGACAAGACCAGAGGCAGGGGCTCCAACCCCAAGAGCTGGGACTGGATGCTGTCCATTAAGACTGGCCAACGGGAGAGTGTGAGTGGTGGCTGGAGTTAAAGATAACCGCCAGAAATCATGCAACTGAAATGTGACCACAGGGGACACATACAGTGACAAGGCCAGCTCTTTCATCCCAGTATATTTTCTTTCATCTGCACAGATGTTAAGACCGAGCATCCGCTTCTCACAGGTCAGTATTCCATTTTCCTCCCAGTAACTGGAGCAGAGAACGGCTTTGGATGCAGAGCAACATCTCTCCACCCCATGTCAAATGATCTGATGTATTTGTTGTTAACTCTGCACACGCACCATGGCTTGTGACCATCAGGGAGAACGGTGGAGGATTGTCCACCATGAAACTCAAGTCAAAGAAGAACTTGTCACGGCAAAGGGCAGGTGAGATGCAGAATGGTTTTGTGATTGGATGTGAAAGCGGGTAAACTGCCACCATGGTGAGAACCACCCTGGGAACAGGCCTACGACCTGGGAGACAATAGCCGCAGTTCTCATTCCACCCTTCGGTTCACTTCAGCAGACACTTACTGGTTTCCTACTGTGCAGGGGAGACTGGATATTTGGAGGCATAAAACAGCAATCTGATTAAAAGGCCATGCTTTCTCTGAAGCATCTGAATTAGTTATAAGAAAGAACCTTTTCATCATGAGGAAACCTATAGAACCTCATTCCCTGGGGCAGGCGAAAGGCAAACACCCAGGTCGAGAGGTCCGGCCTTACTGGGGATGGGAAAGGTCTCAGTGGGTGTGTATGGGCCTCCCGCCACGCTGAGTGAATAATCCGTGAACGTGGCCAAATCTCATATTCCATGCCTGGGCTTGCAAACCTGGAGATTTTGTGCAGGGAATTCAACTTCACTTTGGCTTTCTGACTTCCTCTAGAGTACAAAAGACTGAGCAGAGGGAAACCAGGACTAGCAGGATGCTGTGAAAAATCAAATCCATTCACACCCAGGGTTCACGTACCTGAAGCAGTAGCCCATAGGCAGCTACGCAGCGGGGAGTCAGGGATAACAAACTGGGCAGAATATCATTTATTTTTCTATTCCCATAGACTAGGGTCTGGGGTGCTATATAGCATCAAAGTTTCCTATGTCCCCACGAGAGCACGCAGGTATATCGAGGTCTCCAAGCTGGGCTAATGTCCGGAAACCAGGGCATTCTGACTGTTAGATTCCATGCCCACGATCAAGCTCTCACACACACACAAGAGAGATACAAACCAAGTGACCTGGATAAACAGGACGTGGGAGAACGTAGGCAGAGATGCTTCAAAACAAGGCCGCAACCTGCTGGAACAGAGACGCCAGGCGGAGCTGTGTTTTCCCTGGCCAGGGTATTTTTTTTACACCAGTGGTCCCCAACCTTTCTGGCACCAGGGACTGTTTTCATGGAAGACAATTTTTCCACGGACTGGGGGATGCGGGGGATGGTTCGGGATGATTCAAGCGCATTACATGTACTGTGCACTTTATTTCTATTATTATTACATTGTAGTATCTAATGAAATAATTCTACAACTCATCATAGGTTGGGGACCCCTGAGTTAGATGAATAAATGAATGAATGAACAAATAACAAATGAAACGGGGAAGAACAGTGGGGGGAAAGAAGCAGGATACAGAAAACGGCCACAAGAAAGAGGTCAAATTTGCGACGACCTTCGTACGGTGCAACGCTGATATCCGTGAAAGGTGACTCCCGTTCGGAGCAGCACGCCCATCAGCCTCCATTTCTCTCAAGGGCAGCTCACATACTCTGAGCCATGAGGCTAAAGCCCTGGGCTCAGCCTCAGGCAGCAGGAAACTCCTTAGATTGGCTCAGCAGGCCGCTGGTAACACAGAAGACCTATTTTCCAGCATATGAGACAGACAAGCCTGGAAGTCACATCTTGTTTACCAAGTGAGGCTTCCCTTCATCGTCCCCCTGGTAGTGATGGGCTTCAAATCCACTCTAGCCAATAGCGCCCCAGGAAGCCAGGTGGCAGGTCTGGCCTGCCTTCGTTTCTTGGGGTTGCGGCACAGGCACCTCCGCTCCAGTTCTTGGAAATGCAGCTGGGCTGCGGGACCAACCATGGCCTGTGGCAGCCTGAGAGTTGGCCTCTGCAGGCAGCACCTTCCCCTGCCCGCTGGGGAAACGCCAGGCGAGCAGGTGGGGGGAGGGCAGGAGGCAACAGTGGACAGGAGGGAAAGGGAAGGAGAGAGAAGTGTGGGTGGGCAAGTTTCAACAACAGGAAGCTGAGAAAACAGGACCCAGGCCCTGGAAGGGACACGCCATGCCCAGAGCAGACGACACACATGAATCCAACAGCATCACCGTCTCGTGCTCGATGCTGACTTAGGACCAACCGTACGCTGGACACTGCAAAGTGCTCAGTAGGCAAACAGGCTGCCTTGGCCCTGATTTCCCAAGTCACTCAGGGACCCAACACATACAAAACGGATAAATGACAATGTAATACAAGGTGGCAGGTGCTGAAGAAGCGATTCATACCACATTTGTCACAGAGGGGGCTGCCTCTGGGGATGGGGCTGTCCCAGGACATTCCTGGAGGAATCAGGCTTGAATTCCTGTTACTGCCAAGTGGAGAGCAATGTTTAGCTTGCAAGTGCCTGCGTGTGAGAAGTGTGTATGCCACACACTGATCGGCTTTCTATGTGCCCGATACAAAACGAGGATCTTCCCAGGAGGAGTTTACCATCGAGCTGAGGACGTATGGCTCGTGCGTGAACACTTGCCTCGACTTCTGGAGGCAACAGGGAGCCTCTGCAGGGCTCAGTGTCCGCATCTGTAGAATGGGGCTTTGAGAGCACTGAACAAGGTTAGGAATAAAGCAACTGCTGGCAAGTAGAGGGCACCTGAACGTCTCTCCTTCCTCCTCCTCCCACCTTCCACCAAGGTGATCAGGCAAGAAAAGGTAGCATTAGAGAGGGGCTTTACAAGATGGGGTGCTGGCAAGAGGGAAGTGACAGGCAGGGTCCTAAAACAGGAGGAAGGCTCAGATGCAAGCAATGAGAAGCATCTGTGGGGAGGAGAGCGCTGACTACCTGCGAGGGTGTGAGAAAGCCAGAGGACTGTGGGTTGGGGGAAGAGGGGAGAGGAGCTGGCGAGGCTGACTCGTGCACTGGGATGTGAGTGACTGTGTGCACACACATGGGTGTGTGCATGAGAGAGAGAACGTGCACGCAAGGGAGCACGAGCTAGAGTACATCTGTCCTTACGGCAGGAGGAACACCAGGGAAATGCAAAGTCAAGCCAAGGGTGGAGAGAGTTCCAGAAACAAGGGAGAGGCCCAAACAATGCTCCAGAGGGACCAGGGGATTTAGAAGAATTTAAAGGCACGAAAAGATTTAGCAATGGCTGGGGGGGTCACTGGATACCTTCGATACAACCATTTCCATTAAATGGCAGGGGACCAGATATTGTGGGTAAACTGAGGAAGAAGAGAGGCAGGGCATGATGGCTCCAAAGGCAGCAGAATGAGGACTTCCAAGACATTTGCTTGTCTGCAAATCGAGAATGGAGAGTGAGAAAATCGAATCCAGGGAAAGGAGGATGCCCCAAGTCAGTGCCATTAATAACGTGTGTAGAAAACTGAAGTCACCTCGAAGTGACTCAAAGATACTTAAAACTACTGTGCCATGCGACGAAATACTATTTGGCAATAAAAAGGGAAGAAGTACTGATACGGGCTGCAACGTGGGTGAACCTTGGTAACAGCAGGCCACCTGAAAGATGCCAGACACGAAAGGCCATGTGTTACACAATTCCATTTCCACGAAACGTCCAGAACAGGCAGATCTATGGAGACAGAACGTAGATTAGCGGTTGCCGAGGGCATGAGAGGGAAGGGGCTTTGAGGGATGAGGCCAAGGATGCAAGATTTCTTTTGGGGGCAATGAAATGTTCTTAAATCGACCGTGATGATAGTTGTACAATTCTGAGTATACCCAAAGCTGCTGAATTGCACACTTGAAATGGTATGCATTGCACGGTATGTGAATTATATTCACAGAGCTATTAAAAAATTTACCATGAGTACCCATATGGGTACAAGGGATCTTTCGGGGCAATAAAAGTTCTATAATTGGATTATGGAGATATCTGCACAACTCTGTAAAGTTATTAAAAGTCATCAAATTATACATTAAAACTGGTGGATTATATGTCAATTATGCCTCAATAAAGTTCTTTAAAACATTAAAAAAATGTAAAAACCTCACAATGTAGATAACATACTCTGCAATAGCACTGCAGCACATTCAGATTAAAATGTCTCAAAAATACACTAAGCCACCTGTCAAAGGAGAACAGCAGCTCCACGGAACCATCTTGAGGGTGGCGCAAGCTGGGATACACCCTGACCCGCAGCAGGCTCTCGAGACAGCGCGGCTCCGATTAGGGGAACGAATCCCATCGCCTCTCCATCTGGCTCCCCTGTGTGATGCCCGCAAGGTACGGCAACTGCCCGCGTAGGATGCACACAAAGAATTAGACTCAGATGCGTTTCTCGATAGTGAAAGATCCCGCAGCCCAGGGAGGGAGATGAGGGTGCAGTGATCCGCTTCCTGGGGCAGAGAGGTCTGCAAGCCCGAGGGATGAACCCGGCCCTGAAAATCGCACTGGCCAGTTCGAGTGGGGAAGAGAAGGGGGGAGATTCAGCACCAAGGGAGGTGTGCGCTGGGCGGGGGTAGGGGCAGGAAAAGCCATTTTTAGCTGACGGATCAGACAGAACCACTGGCTGTAACCATTGAGGCTTTTGGGTGCCCTGGAGGAAGCGGGAAGGAGACAGAAAAGCATGTCCCTATCTGTCAGCTGGTTGTGTTCCCAGAGCCCAAGGTACATGCCGAAAGTATAGAATCTGGGGAGCTTCTCTGCCTGCTGGGGACAAGCCAGCTAGTCTGTCCTACAGGGATCTTGGAGGGCCGCGTGCAGCCCTGTGATGCTCGGCCCTTTTAAACCCCTGCTCCCTTTTATCAAACAAAAATGGGATGTTCTGCTTTCTTGTTTGTTGAATAGAAAAACAGGATTTGGTTTTCCAAACAGAAGATTAAATCTCAGTCCCCAGAGTGCTGCTTTGAACCACACGGGTACCCGCCCCTGAAGCATCTGGGCCCTCCCTGCCCACGGCCCCTTGCTAAGAATGTTCAGTGCAGCCTCGTCCCCAGCCCCTGGGCCCGCGGTGTTGCTACAGGGCCACAGGCTTCACCCGGCCTTCTGGGCAGCCGAGGACTTGGGACGTGACCCCAAAGGTAGACTTTGCTGGCTGTGTCCCTGCCTCTACACAAACAACTCACAAGCACGAACCTTTCCCGGAATCAGCACCACCTGCTTAGGCTTGAAAGGACACATCCAGGAGGTATAAAAGAGACACCTGAGGCCTGTGGCCCAACAGGCTCTTCTGGGGAGGGCGCGGGAGGCTGTGTGCACTGCCGAGCTCTGGGCAGTGACGGCATGCCTCCTCCCTCGTGGGGTGAAGGGTTTAAAAGGTGTAGACTAGCCCCAAAGTGAGGTTCCTCCCAGGTGAAGGTATAGACTAGCCCCAAAGTGAGGTTCCTCCCAGGTGTCTGCATTCAGTTGCTTAGAAATAGCCCTACCGAGAGCTGACCCTCTGCAGCCAGGTTCTCAGCTCCCCAGGGGAAGATCCCACCTGTTCTCTGCTTTGTGTCCCCACACCTGGTATAGAGCAGACACCCTTGATCGGCATTTGGTAGAATGAAGGACTAGTCTTGCTTCACCCCTAGGCCTGGCTCTCCCCTGATGGCCCTGGAGGGAAGGGGTATATCTGGGTGATGGGGGGATTCAGGGGTTCTTGCCTCCAGCTCAGGCTTCTCTGACATCGGCCCTCATCAACCATACACCCCTCTCACCATCCACAAAATGAGTTCTCATAGATGAATGCCTGCAGTTCACGCCAGAGCAACTGCACTGATTTCTCTGTTTCTTTGTAAACACCATCTTGATACATTTTTATTGAGTCCCCATTTGAATGCAAGGTGCCAGGGATCTGGAACCACTCACGGTCTGTCACCACCCTGGGGTCCTGCGCAGAGCTCTGCCCAGTGGCAATGTCATGGAGAGCTTTGGCCACCCTGGCCAGGTAACGTGAGGCCAGAGGAGGACACGATCCTGTTAGGGACCACACATTCCTCTTCACCCAGCCTAAGCAAAGAGTGTGTGGTCATTATTTAGAATCTAGAGTCTAGGGCTGGAAGCCATCCATTACAAAGACACCTGCGCCATTTAATTTCACCCATAAGATTGTAAAGGGAATGGTTCACCACGCACGAAGATCACGCGCTTTCGAGCAACTTAAAAGCGTGTGTTGACGAGTGAGGCAGAGTGGTCCAGCAGCAGGAACCTCATGCCGTAGCCAAGGGACCTCTGTATATGGGTCGGCTCTGCCATGCCCTAGCTGTGGGGACTTGGGTGAGTCTTCCAGTTTCCTGATCTCTAAAGTGGGCACATTAGGATAAACGAAATAATCTCCAAAGTCCCCTTCATCAGAGAACTCTTCATCCTATGACACGTGGATGAGTAACTGCGACGACAAATACCAGGTCTGTTCTTACAACTCCCTCCTGTGCGTGTAAATATTTTGATACTACTTAAAGAGGCACGTGGGTTGGCAGGGGAGGGGGCTCAGTTTTCACGTGTCCTGCACCCCTACCCTCTTCCTTTGGTGACGGCATCCTACTTTTCCTTGAAAACCCCCCATCCTCCATCCGTGCGGTCTTGATGGAGCCGTTGAACAAGCCCCCAGCCCCCACCTCCAGGCTGCACGTGAGACCCCAGCTCAAGCTTGGCTACCCTCAACAGCTGCCTCGAGCCTGGTGGGCATCCCAGGACTCTACTACACGAAAGCCAGGCACAAGGGAGGCTGATGGGTGAACTTGGGTGGCAGCAGCCGCAGCTCGTTAATTCAGCAGACTTTGCCATTAGCACGTGAAGCTGGCCACCTATGATGCCTCACGTTCTGTGGCTGGGTGCGCTGTCGGGCTTCAGAGGAAGGCGGATCTGTATTCGGGAGGGCGGAGGGCCTGGCTGGCATTCATTCTTGCCCTGCAACCGGGAGACATGGCCTGAATCTCTGCTTTTCTCCGTTCTTGGGCTCGGATTTTTACGTTATCTAATCAGTTCTCTTTGGGAGTGTTGAGCCGGCTTCCTGGTCCTCCCAAGATGCCAACCAGAGTCGGCTCAGAGTTCACTGGCACCCGACGCTCTGGCCCACCTTCCTTTAAAGCACAGCGGTGCAGACAGACCCGTCCCAGTTCCAGTTTGAGGCCCTCTGCCCCAGCAGAAGCGGCAGGGTGTTTACTGATCCCGCATCTTCCTTGGTTGAACCCCACTGCCTCCTGAGTCCCCACTTTTCCTGGGCATTTGACAGCTTACTCATAAAGTTTGCAAGTCTGAAAACATCTTTATTCTGTCAGTCACTGTTGAGGGAATCTGTGACTGTGTACAGAAAAAAATCTAGGTTTAAAAACATGTTTCCTCGGCACTTTGAAAGCGGGGAACTTGGGAACTCGAAAGGCTGGTCGCGCCGCTGCAGAGCCGGGTGATGTCTGGTGCTGAAGCATTTCCACCTTTCTGGAAGCTCTGATGACACGCTCTAAAATTTCATGCCAATGCATCTTGGCAATGGTCCCTCGTTTATTTATTGGGCTGGCACTTGGGGACCTTTCCGGTGTCAAAAATTCACGTACTTTAGTGTGGGGAAGTTTTCATCACAATACTTTCTCACTTTTTAAGCTGCCTTTTCTCTTTCTTTCTAGAATGCCGATCGGTCCCTAGTAGACCCTACTGCATGCACCTTCTCCGCATTGTTTTCTCACATTTTGCATCTTCTCATCTGTCATTCTATTTTCTTAGTGATTTCCTCACCTGCATCTTTTAACCCTTCTACTATTTTATTCCCGCTCTCGTCTTTAAATTTCCAAAAGCTCCTTCTTAATCTGATTGCTCCTTTTTATTACTGAGAGTATCTTCTTTTCACTGTGAGGGTATTAATCATTCATGTTGTTTTTGTTTTATGTTTTCTTGCGATCCCTGTGCTGTTTCTGTTATCTCCAAATTAGTGTTTGGTCTTGTTCTTACATGCCGAAGGCATTCCTCGGAAGCCTGAGGCAGTTTGGCTATTCGGCTGCGGTATAATAAAATACTTGGCCTTTGTCCCAAGTTCCTAGCACAGAGCTCCTAAAACACTTGGAATTTCCTGTGTGATCGGAGCGTCTTTGGTTGTTTATAAGAAGCCCCTTTGAATCACACCTGACTTTATGCTAATGAGGTAACTTAGGGTAGGGTCATAGTCTTAGGATGGGCTGGTCCCTAGAAAGACCAGGTGATTACAGGCTTGGAACTTTCAGCCCCACCGACTTCCAGGAAGGGTAGAGGGGCTGGATATAAAGTTCTGTAAAAACTCTTGAACAAGGAGATTTGATGAGCTTCCAGGCTGGTGAGACAGGAAGGTGCCGGAAGGGTGGTGGGCCTGGAGAGGGCCGTGGAAGCGCTAAGCCTCTTCCCCGATACCTTGCCCCCTGACGCTGCCCCACCTGGCTGTTTGTGAGTTGTATCCTTTTATTAAAAACTAGTAATCTAGTAAGCAAACTGTTTTCCTGAGTTCTATGAGTCATTCTAGCAAATGACTGAACCCAAGAGGGGGTTGTGGGAACCCCACAATGTACGGCGGGTTGGTCAGGAGCATAGGTGACAACCTGGACTTGTGATTGGCACCTGGGGTGGGAGACTGAGCCCTTAACTACGGATCCAACACTATCTCCAGGTAGACAGTGTCAGGATTGAGTTAAATTGTAGGGCACCCAGTTGGTGTCCTCAGGGAACTGGAGAATTGGTTGTTGTGGGGGAAAACCCCACACAGTGGGTGACCAGGAGTTGTGTGTGTGAGCAGAGTAGAAATGGGAGTTTTCTCTTTCACCAGTCGTATTTAATGTAAGGCATTAATAAGTACATTGGAGGCTTGAATGCACAGGTGGGGCTTGTCGGTGGGGTAGACTACACCGTAGGGGGACTGGGCTTCAAGTCATCTTTTTGATGGAATTCAATTCTCTAAGACCCTTCAGTTCTCCAGCAAAGAGTCCTTTCGTCTCCTCCCTGGAGGATATACTCTTGGTTTCGCTATTCTCGATTTCAGTTTGGAATGTCTTCTTTACTTCTTTCTGCCGTCTCAGGCCCACCATCTCCTGGGGTTCACCAACCAGATGCCCCTCTTCGCTCATTTCTCTGAATAATAAACTTTGCTCCTGCTACAGTGTGGGATGAAGAGCTGACGATCCCTGATGTAGGTCACAGCCAACTGTCCTGTGTACGATCCCATCTCATCCCCACCTCTGCCCCTAGTCTGGGGCCTCAGGTTCTTGAGACGTCCCAGGCTTTACGCAGCACATTGCGGCTTGGTTCTTGGTGGCTTCCCTTTTGCAATCGCTTAGGTTACATCTTTCTCTGTTCTCCACCCAATTATACTCCTTCATCTGCTGTCCCTATTCCAAACACCTGTCAACCTGTCAACACTCCAGGTCTCTGTCCTTCAGGTATATACCTTTTTAATTCCTTACTGTCATTTTAGTGGTATTCTAGGAAGAAGCAGAAATGCGTGTGCTAAATCTGCCACGTTTTAAAAAAAGTCTGCTTAACTACTCTAAGTCTCAGTTTTTAAAATGCAAAATAAAGAAAACAGCAGTGATAATATGATTCCTGAATACTACGGTAAGAAAACGTCTTTCCCCTGCTACCTAAGACACGTATGAGAAAAGAAAGAAAGAAAAGAAAAAAGAAATAAAGAAAAAAAGAAAATGCCTTTCCCCAATTCAAAAATGGTACTAGTTGATCTACCATAGCAAAACACAGGCCTACTCTACGACCCAGCAACTCCCCCCCAGGTATAGACACAAGAAAAACGAGTAGTATCTCCATCAAAACAAAGACTCACTGTGGCTTTTCTCCTAATAGCGCCAAACTGTAAACACCAAGTGTCTGTTCACAGCAGAATGGATAAATAGTAGCACATAAATACAATAGGATACTACATAGTAAAAAAAAAAAAAAAAAAAAAAAAAAAAAAAAAAAAAAAAAAAAAAGCAATCAACTACTGCAACACATACCAATGAATCCGAAAGATGTAGCGACAGGCAAAGTAAACGAGATGCAGAATGGAACGTGCAGTGTGATTCCACTTAAATGATGGAGAACCAGCAAAATCCACTATGGTGAAGACAAGTTAGAACAGCAGTGATCTCGTAGAGGAAGTTACCGCCTAGGCAGAGACACGAGGAAGGCTTCCGAGCTGCGAGAAACATTTTGTATCTTGATCTGAACAGCAGTCACACGGGTATACATAGAGGTAAAAATTTTTTTGAGTTGTATATTTTTGTCTCACTGTGTGTATATATGTTAAAACTTGATTTAAATAGAAGAAAAACTAAAACACCAGTGGTTCGGGCTGCTGTAACAAAATACCATAAACTGAGTGGCTTATAAATAATAATTTATTTCTCACGCTTCTGGAGACTGGAAGGTCCAAGGCCAAGGGGCTGGCAGGTTCACTGCCTGGCGAGGGCCCCGGGCTCGGGGCTGCAGACTGCCCACTTCTCACTGTCTCCTCGGGTGGCGCAAAGGGCCAGGCAGCTATCTGAGGGCTCTTTTATAAGGACACTAATCCCAATCATGAGGCTCTACTCTCCTGAGCTAATCACCTCCCGAAGGCCCCCCCTCCTAATACCATCGCCTTGGGTATTTAAGCTTGAACATGGGAATGTGGGCCAGGGAGAGACATGAACATTCAGACCGCAGCAATCACCGAACGTAATTTTAAAGCTTTGTAGAAAAAGATTTTTCTGGGGGGCGGGGGGACGGGGAATGCTACCTAATCAGCAACCCACCTGGATCTCAGAAAGGAGGGGCCGGGCATCTTTGCATCTCAGAGGTGCCATCACTGAGATGCTATACCTAACACACGGCTTAGCTTCCTTCCCGTCCCTGTTCCATCAGTGGGGTAAGCTTTGTCCAGGGACACTTCCTCTGAGCTTCAATTTCAGAAGCTTAAGACAAAGGGGTGACCTGCATTATCTTTGAGGTACATTCTAATTCTAAAATTCTTTGTCCAGTGGGGAAAAGTTTTTTTTCTTCCCCTTAACAAAAAGGTATTCTATCTCATCCCTCCTTTTCAACCAGACACACACTTTTTTTTCGGCTCTCACCCTTCCACTACTGACCAGATGATAAGCTCTCAGGGGTCAGAGACCACATCACACAAGTCTTTTGTACTCAACTATAATAGCTTGGTGCGATGAATGTAGCAGAGGCTGTCAGATGAAAGAGTGTAATTTTGCCATAAAATATATTGAATCTAAAGGAAAGCCTTATATCTATAAAGTGATGAAGTTGCATCCACAATAAAAATTCTATCAACAAAGCCATCTAACAATACAAGGCTTTGGAGAGAGCTATTATTTCTACCAACCAACTTAGTGGACCACTGCATAAACTGCTTTTTTCCCTCCCCCTAAACCTGGCTTTCATATAAATGATACTGCATATCCCTTTGTCCAGAAAAATACGAAAAACTAAACATATTATGCTTGGAGTGAAAGCTATTCCCCAAGGTCATCTTAGTTTAACTAGAGATCATTCCTGAGGGAAGAAAGTATCTGGGCAGTCAGTTTGATGGGCTGGCAGACTTTTTCCTTCAGCAGAGTCAGGTTTAAGAATCATCACCATGGCATCCTAGGCATTTTGGTAGCAATTTGAAATCAGAGCCAACAATAAAAATTAATGTAAATTTGAATGATTTAGAATCTAGAGTCTGGCTGGATACAATCTGTAAAAAAGATATCTAAGAAATTTAATTTTGCATCTGTAAGATTGCAAAAGACATGGTTAGCCACATGAGAAGAAAATGTGCTTTTAAGCAACTTAAAAGCATTTGCTGATGAGTGAGGCAGGGCGTACAGTGATAGGGGCTGCATGCTGCCATCATCAAAACACCTGCTTCTGGTCCCCCATCTGCCACGACCCAGCCTTGGACAAGTCATCCAGTTTCTTGATTTGAAAAGCGGGCATATTAGGGTAAAATAAATAGTTTTCCGAGTCCTTTTATATGATGTAGTTTAAAATTCTATGATGCATGGATGAAAATTACAATGATAAATATTGGGTTTGCTTTGTAACTCCCGCCTGTGTGTGTGTGAATATGTTGATACCACTTAAAGAGGCACTGTGATCGGTGGGCTCAGCATCCCCACCCGATTCCTTTGGTGACAGCATCCCACTTTTCTCTGAGAAAGCCCCGACTACCTCCATCCTATGCGGTCGTAGCAGGATTGCTGAACAAGCTGCTCCCTAGCGCTTGTGTTAGCCTCTAAGATCTGACCCAGGTGAGGCCAATCTGATTTTCTCCTCCAGAACTGACCTTTGAGCTGAATGATCCAGGGGCAGAAAATGGTTAAGTCATTCTGATGTCATCGCTTTGCAGAGACTGCTGATTAGCTCACATCTATTGATGCAGATTTTGGGATACCTTGCGACTAGTCTTCCAAAGCCTGGCTATTCCACTCTTCCTTAGATTCTTTGAGTTGTTCTTGATACTTCGGATGCACTTCATGTGATTTAGCTCGCCAGGCTGACCTCTGTTGCTTGCAACCAACCAATCCTAATTGAGGCAGAGCTCTTTTCTGGTCCACGTCCTAGGACTTTAATTTGCACTTTGAAGTAATAAAATTGAATTCATTTTAAAATACTTTAAAAACCTAGATTTTTTTGTCTAATTAAGACATCCCTCTTCTCTAATTAGAATAAGTAGAGTTATTGTGCATTCTTAATTTCCTGCTACTGCGGACTGTACTTGATTAATGTGGTAAAGCTGCATGGTTCTACCATGCTGGACCTGGACTGAGGACAACCACGTTCAAGGGTCAGAGCCTGGGACTAGCTCCATCCTCTTCTATAACCGCGGATATCACCAGAACGCTGTGGAACTCTCAGCAGCACCCAATCTACCAAGTGTGCCTGGGAGAGGAAATCAGAAGCTGATCGCTCTCTCAGCTAAAAGTCCATCATGGCACCGCCTGGGCTTCTTCTGCCAGGAAAGGGCTGAGCATCTTGGTGGCAGGTGGTCCAAGATATGCCAGGAGCCAAGACTTCAAATCTTACCCTCGAGAGAGTGAAATGCCTCTCATTAGGACGGGGTGGGCAGAGGGAGCCTGCACCCCCACATCCCATTAACAAATGCTAAAAACCGCATGTGGTTTTGTGAACCAACATGTGAAACTTGACACTGACACCGCTACTTATTGTGGGATAGGAGGCTATGAGGACGGCTTTCTTGAGAGAGCAGAGCAGGACACAGAATGGGACTTACCTGGTCTCAGAACTGTTGCTGATAAAAACTGCTGACATTACCCTCTTGGTCTATATTCTAGAACAACACTGCACATCTAATACAGTAGCCACATGTGACTATTTATGTTTAAATTAATTAAAATTAAACAAGATTACACATCCAGTTCCTCAGTCACAGTGGCCACCTTTCAAGAGCTCAAAAGCCCCAGGGGGTTAGTGGCTGCCGTACTGGACGGTGTGGACATTGAGTATGTCCATCACTGGACAGCGCCTGCCTACTGAGAAGAGCTCGACCCTTCTGCAGGACATGATAAGGAGCGGTCCTTCCAAAATGGGGCGGCTCGCCAGTGGTCCCACGGAAGGTGGAAAGACCAAGGAGGAAACTCTATTGAGGACACCGCTGGAGGGAGTTGTCAGAGTGCACCCCGAGGATGCAGGAGTTTCTCCTTACTCAGGCCAAGCGAGGGCCACTCCCAGAGACGTGCTTGCAGAGGTTGGCACGTTCCCCTGGAGACTATTCTCCGAACACATCCTGGGAGAGTCCCCAGGTGAGAAGGTAGCTGGGAGAACTCCAGGAGCTGACTGAGGACAAGTGCTGCCCTAGGAGCAGCCTACATTTCCAGAAGGCAAAGGGACAAGTTCACACTTTGGAAGGGGTCTAGATATGATCTATAAAGCTTCACCCTGAGAGGTCACCTGCATGTGCAAACCGACTCTCACAGAATCTGTGCAGAGAGGACCATGGCAGGGTTATCGACAGGGTGCCCTGCCCATCCCGGTGGGCATTCCCATGAGGCGGTTCTCAAGAACACTCAAAATTAGGACCCTAAAAGAAAAAGGTCCACACCGGAGACGCTGCGACTTTGAAGACACCAACATTAAATTACGTTTATAACCTTCAGGGAAGGCCCTTTGGCACCCACCACCCAAATGCATCACCTCCCCCTTCTCTCCTCCTTCAACCCTGACGAACAAGCTAGACAAGCAGGGTGGGGGGTAGAAAACCAAGGAGAGGACAGACCAGCCCCGTCCTCCCCACTGCAGGCTTCCAGGGCTAAGTCGGCCCAGGCGCTGCTGGGGGAAGGAAGGAGGGCTGTCCTGAACGAGACACTGACGCCGTACTGAGACTGGTCCCTGGGCAGTACGTGTGACCGTGAAACTGCTCCTTAGTTCCCAAAACTTCCAGGAGAATGCAGGTATCTGTCCAGGAAGCCATCTGGGGGCAGGGAAGGGACAGCCAACAGAACAGGTTAGGACACTGAGGTGAGAAAATAAAGCTGTTCTAGGATTTCACCGTACAAACCCAGAAGGTTCCAGAAGGAATGAAGGAGAAAGGTGCAGCCCAGGTAGGACGGTGGCGTACAAAAACGCATCAAGGGAAACGGCAAAAGCCCAGTATGAGCACTGACACGGGTCATTAGCCACAGGGACGCTGTGAGGCTGGGCTGAAGTCCCACTTCCCAGAGGAAACACAGGCTCGAGACGCTCGGTAACTCGCCCAAGAACACCCACGAGCGGCCGAGCCAGGACTCAAACCCAGGTGCTTGGCCACCATCCTGCCACCTCTGCAGGGAGTGCTCTTGCATGGGGCTCCTTTCCAAGAGGTGCTCAGGCATGTCACTGGTTCCGAGACACTGTGACAGGCCACTGTGTGGGCCAGAGGCTGCTCTCGCCTTCCAATATCCATTCTGCCCCCTTCCTTAGTCAGAGAACATTGTGCACGAGAACTTTCCAGAAAGCAAAGCAACAGCATTTGAAGTTGTCCTCCTTGGTACTACCATCTCAAAGAAGACGTGAAGGCTGGAGCTCCAGGGGCAATCTTGAACTATGAGGTAACCTTAAAGATCAAGGCCATATGCCAAATAAAAAACTAAGAGGGGCTTTTGTCCTTAGAAGTATTTTGCAGTTGCCATATCTGTGCTAGACTGCATGTCTCTGGACTTCTTAAACTATTGTTTCAGATTTTCTGTATGTGTAGCCAATTCCCTTACCCTAACTTAGAATTCAGAAATCCCATTAGGTAGAGTTTACCTGGGTCTTGAAAGTCCCATGTGTTTCATTCAAAATCATTTGTCCACATTTCTATGGGCTGACAAAAGTTCCTGAAGGTGGTTGCCCAGGTGTAGAGTGTATTTTTGCCTCCACGACTATACTCCTCAGATTGGACTTGAACTTGGGGATCCCTGCATCTTGGGAAGTACAGGATGTTCTAACAGGAATGAACTTCCAGACACAGCTTTGATCACTGGTGAATCAGAGAGTTATTTTTTCAAACATCTCTTTTGCTGTTTCT